>RJWM01001072.1:0-171479 GCA_004363535.1 Dasyprocta punctata | reverse complement strand
GAAAAGGGAAGAGGAGGGGATATAAACCTGTATATGTGTATATGTAAGATAACTAAAAAGAACACTGCTCAATGTATTCGTTATTGAGAGGGAACAATTAATACTCATATGATTGGATCAATCTTGCATGTCTATATCTGTTAATGTAAGAAACCGTTTTAAAGATAACGATGCGCAAATTGCAACCATTGTCAAGCTTTTATCTTCCGGTTTTGTAAACCTGCAATGTTGTGTATTTATGCTAGTTGTTTGCTTGTCTCTTTTGCTTGTTGTTTTTACTATATATGTCATTTTTTTGTTGTTGTTGTTGTAGTTTTTGTTTGTTTTGTTTTTCTTCACTTAAATAAAATTAAAAAAAAAAAGAAAATATTATATCCATAAACGTCAGAGTCATTTGCATTTTTCACACTAATATTGAATCAAGTAATATTTCATATTGGAAGGGAAAGAAATAGAAATCCATACACAAAAACACACATCATTAAAAACACATTTAAAAAGCAAGAAAGAATGCATTTGCATTTTGATTATCAAAGATGGTTCACTTTAGTGGTCAAATACATAGTAGATTCATATATACTTGGGGTTTTTTAAATAACTATAGTATGTTGATTTTATATTATGCAACAAGTACTAAAGAATATGAGGTAATGTTACTGCGGGTGATACAGTCCCAGACAGGTTTACAGGTTCCTGTGCCTCATGAACAAATCAGACATTGTACACAATGGTACGGAAAAAGCAGCTAAGATTTTCTGTAGGGAAGATACGCTCAGAATAAGTAGAATCGTGCTGGTAGAAAGGAATGGCACCAACAGAAAAAAATAGCACAAGTAGGGAAGTATTATCAGAATATTCTGGCTTTTGATTTCCTGGATGCCTATGCCAAAATGTTACTGCGTAGCTCCTAAAAGTAGCTCACCAAATAAACGTTATCTGGTTCTACATTGCTCACCTCTTCTTCTGGAGTAAGATTCCAGGTTCTTCTCTCAAACAAAGAATTCAAGAAAACAGCAAAAAGCAGAGGAAAAGTTTATTTGAAAAAGTAGAAGTGAAGAATGAAAGAGAAACTGGCTCTGCAGAGTGAGCTGGAGAAAGCAGGATGGGCTATTATGAGGAAAGCCACGATATCAAGCTTTTCTTGGCATCTGTGTCCTTTTATGCTGCCCAAGTCCCAAGGAAACCTGGGAGAACTTCTACATACAGGCCCTGAGATGCAGTGCTGGAATCCCATGCCTCAGACTGACATCAGGTCTAGACCATCCTACTGAAAACCTGCTTAAATTCTCATGATAACTTCACATGATAAGGGCTTTGTGAACTGTGCTGGGAATGTGTCTGAGACCCTGAAATTAACATATCACACCTACTTCCCCAGCCAGCTCTGCCATGTTCTCCTCCTATATCAGGAGGAGTGGGAGAATGGTTCATGGGGAAAAAATTGGGCTTAAGAATTTGAAAATGTGCACCCCTCCTAGGATACCTCTCACTGGGACTCTCAGCATGATTGACAATATGATTGACAGGGTGCTGAGTCATCTCAGTTGTATGTCTCTACTTTGTATATCCTTTCCAACAATTCACTAGGTTATAATTGGATGCATGGCATGCAATCCATAGGTATGACCTTTAACAGGTTCAGAGTGAAAAAAGGTCATTGTAGGTCACACTGATGGATCTAACAAGTGTGCCAGTCTGGCCTGAAACTTTAGGAATTTCCTGGGATCCTTGTGATTCTTATTTCTATCTCCCTTAAAACAAAGGTCAGAGAAGGTAGACCCTAGGATATTAACTGGGTTCATGTGAGTGGAGGAGGTGTGGTCCCATAACCCCAATTGTACTATCTACATTAGCAGGATAGAAGAAATAACATCTAGGAAGAAAGCAGAGGAAGAAAATCATATTTTTAAAAATGAAAACTAAACAAACAAAACAAAAAAATGAAAGCCTCAGCTTCAGGCCAAAAGCCCAAGATATTTTGTTTTATTTCTTTTCTCCCAGAACATAAGCCAGGAAAATTCTCTTTCACCTAAAAATGGGTTTGGGCATTCTGTTATTTACTTGCAAATGACCCACTTTCTCCTATGAAGCAACTACTTTTTTCACCTGGAAATTAGGATTTCCTGTATGAATGAACACTATATTACTATGTTTGAGTCATTCTTCCCCACACTCTAGACAAGACTAAAGACTATAGATCAGTGATGGAGAACATTTCAGAGAACCAAACTGCAACCCAAAACCCACTTATTTATCATAAAGTGCCAACATTGCAATTAAACCAAAATATCTGATGCTTGGCTGCAGGGATGATTTGGCTTGTGTGCTGACAGAGAGGGCTCTGTGTGCTGGCCATGCTGCGTGTGCCATTGGTTCACCACCACTGCTACAGAAGATCAAATTCCACAGATCTCCACCTCAATATACATATAAAGGTTACCAGTTCCCAACTCTCTGAGTGCCTATGCTTCACTCGAGTGCATCCTAAAATGTCTGCCTAATAAACCCTTTGCTTGCCTCTTACTGATATATTCTGAAAATTCTTTTTCTGCAATGGATGCTAGTGAGCTTACAAATTTATTCTACAAATGGATGAGTTAAATTCCTTATTTTACCTTGTAGGGACCTTCTCAGACCCAGCCTGGTAATATTTTGTATTATATATATATATATATATATATATATATATATATATTACTTCAACAAGTATATGCACTTAGGCAGCTTTTTGTTTCTTTTAATACATATTTCTCATTTTTAAAAGAAGACAGTAACAAGGCATAAGATTAGGATGTTGCCAGTTGACTGGGCACATGGCCGTAACCTGTCAATCTCAAAGATCCAGGACACAGGCTCAGAAAAACAATGTCCAAACCCTGCACTAGTACCAATCTGAAAGTATCATCTTCAATTTTTCTGGCACAAAATCCAGCAGTATTTTGACAGGACAAATTAGAACTGATTTCAGAATGCAGGATACAAAAAAATACCAGTCATTAACCTCGTGGCCACTATAAACACGCTCAATGAACCACTCTCGCTTTGCAGAGCATGTATCTTTTCCTACCTTTAATAAATGTAAGACCTCACTACCTCTTACCATTGTCTTGTGCAATTCTTTGTACAGGACAGAAAGAACCTGGAAAGAATCTCCAGAAGCCCATAGGACCCCAGTAATAGTAATATAAGTTGGTCCTCTGCACTGCTATTTAGTTTTATACATTTATGAGAGATACACTCTTTTATGAATTTCCTTGGAAAGAAATGGCCTAAATGTGTTTTTAAAAGAAGAAAAGAATAATACTATAGGTTGTTTTGTTATTTTACTAAAGATGTGTTCCAATAAGAAGAAACTGTCAGCAATGACTTTTTAAAAAGAATTATTTATGGATTCACACACAGAGAGAACTTACAATCATCCTTAAATCATGTTCCAAGTAATGAGAACATTGATAAAAGGGCAACTTAATAACATCAGTAACTGATGGGCTCATTGCTAGGATTTTATTGATCCACTCATCTATAAAAATAAATCTTTTTTTCACCCTATTCACCTGTTTGTGCTTTATTACTGTATTTACAGAATTTTCCTCATATGCTATTTTAGTACACCAGTCATTTTAATATTTTCCTTTTATTTTAGCTTTCAGATTTTTTATGCAGTTCATAAAAGCAATTTCTGTTATTAAATAAAAATTAATTATGGAACTATGACACTATATGAATCATTTTTTTGCCCTAAATCATTTTTTGCACACTAAAAGCCCTGTCCCAGAGATTGACCCTCCCAGGACTAGTCAGTATTTAGATGGCAGTGGGCCAGAAGTTTGCCTTTCATACTAAATCAACAAAGCTTCAACTGACCCTTTCTCTGTCACTGACCCAGCCAGTATTTCCCCTGCCATGAATCATTGCAAGGCCAAATCCTGAGCAACTGTAGACTATCTCTGTCAACCCAAAAGTGCTGGGATAATTCACACTACCCATTCCCGCACTCTGCTTTGCCTCACTTCGCCTTTCCCACAGGACCCTGATAAGGCTGTGACTCAGGCTTTCTCTCACTTCCTTTCTGCTTCTTTTTTTTTTTAAGAGAAAAAAAGATGCAGAAAAGAAAAAGAAAAAGAAAAAGAGACAAACAACAACAACATCAAACCCAATACAAAAACAACATAGGCTTTCAAAACAAGATAAGAATTTAACAAGCGTTGTAATATTGCATATTGTTATCTTCAAAAGGGTTGCTTAGATTATCAGATATAGACATGCAAAATTGTTCCAATCATATGAGTATTAACTGTTCTTTTCCAAGAACTAATAGTATTGGTAGTATAGTCATCTTAGCTATCTTATGTATATACATACAAATTTATGCCTTTTTCCTTTTCCCTTCCTTGTTTCCTCCTTTCTTCTATCTCAGTTACTTTTCCCCTTTGAGCAGGTTCTTACTCTTACACAGTATTTACTGTAGATTTTGGATCTTTCAGTTTCTTACACAAGGGAGACAATATGGTATTTACATGTGAGTTTGATTTATTTCACTCATAAGTATGGTCTCGAGTTGCATCTATTTACCTATGAAAGCCTTGACGCAATCCTTCTTTATAGCTGAGTAGTACTCCATTGTATAAAAATACATCTTTTATATCCATTCCTCATTTGAAGGGCATTTGGGTTGTTTCCAATATTTGGCTATTACAAATTGTGCTGCTATAAACATGCATGCACATATACCACTGTGGTATGATGTTTTCAGTTTTTCTGGGAAAATGCCCAGAAGCAGGATAGCTGGGTCAAATGGGATCTCTAATCCTAGCTTTTGGGGGAAAACTCCACATTTGTTTCCACAGTGGTTGCACCAGTCTACACTCCCACCAACAGTGGAGAAGAATTTCTTTTTCCCCACAGTCCCTCCAGCATTTGTAATTGGTTGATTGCTTGATCTTGGCCATTTTTTCTGGAGTGACATGGAATCTGTGTTGTTCAATTTGCATTTCTCTAATGATTAACGATGCTGAATATTTTTTCATATATTTATTTGCCATTCATATTTCTTCATCCAAGAAGTATGTATTCATCTCAGATGCCCATTTTTGGATTGGGTCTTTGAATTTGGGGGGCCTGATTTTTTTTTAAATTCTTCATAAATTCTAGATAGAAGTCCTTTGTCTGAGGGACAGTTAAATAAGGAATTTTCCCAATTTATAGGTTTTCTTTTCACTCTATTGGATATTTCTTTTGACATGCAAAAACTTTTTAATAAGGTCCCAGTTGTTGATTCTGGGAAGTATTTCCCATGCAGTTTGATTTTTGTTCACATGGGTCTCTGCCTACCCATATGACTTCAAGATTTCTACCTACTTTGCCTTCCAATAGATTCAGTATTTCGGTTTTTTTTTTTTTTTTTTTTTTTGCAGCACCGGGGATCGAATTCACAACCTCGTGCCTGCCAGGGCAGGCGCTTAAGTCACTAAGTCAAACTCCAGGCCCTAGTTTTTTGAGGCAGGGTCGCACTATGTAGCTCAGGATGGCGTTGCACTCGTGTTGTAGCCCAAGCCGGCCTTGAACTCACAACGCTCCTCCTACCTCAGCCTCCCAAGTCAGTGTTTCTGTTTTAATACTTAGATGTTTGATCCATTTTTAGTTTAGTGCATGGTGATTGACATATATCTAGTTTTAGTTTTTGGCATATGGAAAGCCAGTTTTTCCTGCACCACTTATTGTACAGGCTATCTTTCTTTCAGGGAACATATTTGGCCCTTTTGTCGAAGATAAGGTGGCTAAGAACGTTTGCAGTTGTGACTGTATCTTCTAATCTATTCCACTGATCTTCAGGTCTGTTTTCATTCCAGTACCATGCTGATTTTGTCATAGTAGCTTTTTAATACAATTTCAAGTCAGGGATTGTGATGCCTCCTGCTTTGCCTTTGTTGCCCAGAACTACCTTTGATATTCTAGACCTCTTCTGGTTTCAGATGAGTCTTAGGAATGATTTCTCTAGATCTGTGAGGGATGCTAATTGTATTTTGATTGGAATTGCATTAAATCTGTAAAACAATTTTGGGAGAATGGCCATATTCACAATGTTTGTTCTTTCTATCCTTGAACAAGGAATGTCTTTTCAGTTTCTGAAATCCTCTTCCATTTCTCTCTCAGAGTAATGTAATTTTCAATATATAGATCTTTTACTTCCTTTGTTAGATTGATTCCTAAGTATTTCGTTTTTTGGGGTGCTATACTGAAGGGTGTGGCTTCCCTTATTTCTCTCTCAGTTAGTTTGTCATTTGTGTACAGGAATGCTATTGATTTTTGAGTGTTTACTTTTTATCCAGCTACATTATGAATTTGGTTAATGCATCTAGAAGTCTTTCAATGGAATTTTGGGTGTCTTCTATGTAAAGTATCACGTTACCTGCAAATGATGATAATTTAACTTCTTCCTTTCCTATATGCATTTATTTTACTTCTCTCTCTTTCTCTTATCTAATTGCTCTGGCTAATGTTTCCAGAATTATACTGAATAGGAGTAGTGACAGTGGACATCCTTATGTTGTTCCTGATTTTAGAGTAAAAGCTTTCAGTTTTTGTCCATTTAGTATGATGTTGGCTGTTGGTTTGTCATGTATGGCTTTTATCAGATTGAGGTAAAGATCATCTATGCCAATTTTATACAAGGATTTTATCAAGAATGAGTGTTGGATTTTGTCAAAAGTTTTTTCTGCATCTACTGAGATGATCATGTGATTCTTGTCTTTGACTCTTTTGATATACTGTATTATGGTTATTTATTCGTGTACATTGAACCACTCCTGCATTCCTGGGATGAATCCCACTTGATCATGGTGTATAATCCTCTTGATGATTTGATGCATTCTATTTGCCAGTATTTTACTGAGGACTTCTGCATCTATGTTCATTAGGGAGTTTGGCCTGTAGTTGAACTTTTTTGATTGGTCTTTCTCTGAGTTTGGTATAGGAGTAATACTTGCTTCCAGGAATGAGTTAGAAAGAATTGCTTCCCTTTCAATTTCTTTGAAGAGTTTGAGGAGTGCTGGCATTAAGTCTTGCCTAAAGTTCTTGTGGAATTCAGCAATGAACCATCACGCTTTTCTTTGTTGGTAAGGGTCTAATTACATTTTCAATTTCATTAGCTGAAATTGGGTTATTCAGCCGCTTTACATCTTCTTGATTCAGCTTTGGTAATTCATAAGTTTCTAGGAATCTGTCCATTTCTTCTGTGTTATTGAATCTATGTGAGTAAAGGTTTTCAAAGTAGGTGTTGATGATCTTCTGTATTTCCACAGGGTCTGTAAAGATTTCACCCTTTTCATTTCTTATTGCATGGGTTTGAGTTTTTTCTTTCTTCTTTTTGATAAGGTTGGCTAGGGTTTTATCAATTTCATTTATTCCTTCAAAGAACCAACTTCAATTCAGTAATTCTTTGTATTGTTTTCTTAGTTTTAATTGCATTGATTTTTGCTCTGATCATCATAATTTCCTTCCTTTTTTGGGCTTTGGGTTTGACTTACTCTTGTTTTTCTAGAAGTTTGAGGTTCAACTTTAGGTTGTTTATTTGTGTTTGTTCCATTTTCCTGATATGGGAGTTTACCACTACAAATTTCCCTCTGAGGACTGCTTTCATTGTGTCCCACAGGTTCTGGTAAGTTATATTTGTGTTTGCATCTGATTGTAAATATTAATTTCTTCTTAAATTTCTTCTGTGACCCATTGGTTGTTTAGGAAAGGCCTACTTAATTTTCATGTGTTTATCGGGTACTTGTGGGGTTTTTTGTCATTAATTTCCAATTTTATTTCACTGTGGTCAGATAATATGCATGGGATTATTTCAATTCCTTTGCATCTACTTAAGCTTGTTCTGCAGGCAAGTATATGGTCTGTTTTAGAGAATGTCCCATGTGCAGCTGAGAAGACTATGTATTTTGATGCTGTTGGGTGGAACAATTTGTACACATTTAATAGGTTCATTTTTTCACAAGTTGATTCAGTTCTCTTATTTCTTTGCTGATTTTTTGTTTGACTGATCTGTCCCTTTGTGACAACGGGGTATTAAGGTCCTCTGTTATAATCATATTATTGCTTATTTGATTTTTGATGCCTATTAAGATTTGTCTTATATAATTGGATGCTCAGATGCTGGACAGAGGTCAGTTCCCCCATTCAGAGAGCAGTGATGCACCCCCAGAATATGGCACTGCTGCCTTGCACCTGGCAGGGTGGATTTCAGAACCTCCGGGACCCAGGCAGCTAGCCAAGATGCACCTCTGGAGTGTGGCACTGGACTTTCTGCTTCTTGATAAAAACTTAGAACTTCTCTGGTACTAAACCCCTTCCTAGTCTTATGATTACAATAAACTTCCATCTCAACCTTCTTCTCATTTCTTTTGATAGCCACTCTGCCTTTCCACACTACATACAACATCTGCTTTCTTAGGACTCACAGTACAGTACATCTGACATTGTAAATAAGCAGGGTGGGATGCTGTATTCTTACCAATAATGTCTCAGTAAAGGCTCGGAAAAGATAAGTTGCTTAGGGACACTGAAAAATTAGATTTTACCTAAAATAAAAGCATGTGTGAAATTAAGAAGTACAATAGGAAGTACAAATCAGAACACTGCTTTAGTACTGGTAACCTATATTACATAACGAAAGAAGAGTTAAGTATCTTAAATATTTTTTTCTATTTCTAGTTTGCATATTCATGTTGAATGCTAGAATAATGAAGAGAAGATTAATGCAGATAAGAATGACTATTTTGAAAAGATTTTAGTGCATGAATTGCTACTATAGAAAACAGAATAAATTAATCCTTTCCACCATACTTTCAGTTTCTCTCAGTACCCTGCAAATATCTATGTGTCTCCTTTTGTTTTTACCTTCTACTAATCTACAGTAGCTTTTATCCTGTTCTTTTTTCCAGAGCATAACAGGATTATGGAGGTTTTCTTCAGTGAGTACAACTGGGCAGTAGTGTTTGCAAAGTCCTCTAAGAGTTTAGTGTGTGAGAAATGTGCCCATGCACATAGACAAGTATGGCACAAGTGACTATGACAGGATTATGTCTCAGGAGGGTAACGGCAGTGATCATGAGTATAAAAGTTTCCAATTCTGGGAATTTTCAGTCAGTAGGAAGAACTCTGGTGAGGAACATAGTTACACATGCATAATGTATGTGCCCAAATCTGAAGCACCCCCCTCAGAGAGAGTGGGGTGAGGCTCCTACTTATTCATTCATACCTTTGGCAAGTAGTTTTGGATTTTTCACCACATGCAAGTGCAATCAAGGAAAAAGTTATCATCTTTGCGGCATTGATAGTGTGACAAAGAAGCACAGACACTGGTCAGACTGTGATTGTTAAGTCTCACTATGGCATCCTGGTTTGGGAGGCTCGCAGAGGACCAGTGCAGCACACTGCTGTCCCAGTCTCAGAAACACCAGGCTGGGTACTACATCTGGTCCCTCGCCTTTTCCCCTCTACTGCTGCTCCCCTGCTCTGCTTACCCTCTTCAGGGAACTGAGCAGCTTTGGTCCAACATCCTCTTCCATCATGATGCTTCTGCCTTGCAACCAGCAGACTATAAACTGGATTCCCTGAAACTGAGCCTAATGACATCTCTTTTCTCTCCTCCTCTGAGTATTGGGCATCATGTCTCAGAAACAGAAAAGCTAACACAATCATGAAATATCTTAAAAGACATTCCAGGGCTGGGAATGTAACTCAATGGTAGAGCAGCAAGAAAGAAAAAAAGAGAGAAAAAATTATAATTTCTGGGAGTCATAATGTTTATAAAGAAATTTAAGATTCAGGGTAATTGAAATTTGGAAGTTGAGGAATGAGCCCACATAAGATAGAAAGTTTACAAAATGTAACTTTGAGGAAGAGACATCTGAACTGCGATGAGACAGAAATAAAAGAAAGAGGCAGGATTCCTGGCTAGTGAATGTAGGCCTCTGTAACCCACATTACCTACCCTTTAATTCAAAAAAGATGATCTATGGCAGAGAGGAGTAAAAAGGAGAGGGGTTAAGAAAGGAAAAGTTAGCATCAAAGTACAATATACGAGTTGTCCTACAGCATTCATCACTTACACGTATACATCCCAACATACCAAAATCTGTAAATGTCCAAGTCCCTTGTATGAATGGGCAGAGCATTTGGATATAATGGACAAAAATCTTTCCTTATACTTTAAACCATCTTTAGTTTACTTTTGGTGCATACTACAATGTAAAAATAAAGAGTTGTTATATTGCATAGTTTAGGAAATATGACAAGAAAAATAGTCAATACATGTTCAGGAGAGATGCGATTATTTTTGTCGTCGTTGTTGTTTTTTACATTTTGTATCCATGGTTGGTTGAACCCAAGAACACAGAGAGCAGGCTATAATCCATTTAGGGGAGCAATAGGTGAAAGACAAAGTGTACCCTCCCCAAGGAGCACAAAATTAGAACTAACAAATTGGAAAGATTTGTGAAATCTCACCCTAAAAGGACAGATAGACAAAGGCAGGAAAGTTGAAGTAGAGATCAGTAGAAGCAAGATGATTCTAAATCCAATGTATGTTTTGTTTATATAGTTTAGAAAAGATATCACTTCCTAAGGAAAAAGAAATTTCTTATATTCTTTTTTCCACTTATTTTTTATGTGGCCTCTTCCTTAGTCCTATGGTAGATGCTACAATTGGGTTCTGTGGGACCATTCTCCTCCGCTCACTGAGGGACCACTTCCCTCCACTCACTTGAACCTCTGAACCTGGGCAATACCTCAGGGTCAATGCCTGTGACCACCACCCTTGTCCTACAACTTATTCATGGAGGCAGAGATAAGAAAAACAAAGACCTCTGAGTCTGCCCTGAAAAATTCCACAATTCCAAATCAGGACACATTTCACACCAGAACCCCATCCATGGCCCACCTGGACATCGCGGAAGCTCATACATATGGACTGCATTTTATACATCCAAATATAACAGAATTGCAATGATGAACTGTGGAGAAAGACATGTGCCACAGACACAGCTGACATGACTATGTTGTCAGTTCTGCTCTAGAAGACCCCAATGGGAGGCATAGCATTTTAAACCCCTATACTCTATTCCTTCTGTACTTGAGCCATTTTCCCTTTACTAGCTTCAGACCTTTCTCCCCAAGAGTACTATCACATTAATAAACATCATTGGATGCCACATCCAACTTTTTGTTCATCCCACACAAGAACCCTAGAAACCCACCCTGGGCCCCATAACCCACAGTAACACTCTTTCTATGGTCTCCCAGAATGACATTCTATTGATCATGCCTTTACAGAATAAAATACTTATTAAATGTCTGCAGAGGGTATTCCTAAAGTAGGAAAGAGGTAAAGAGTATATGGAATTCACTCAGAGGTTGTTTGAGAAGAATATATGTATTAAGGAGAGTGGGTCTGAAGAGTACAATACACACAGTGCACCTTGGGGACAATTCTGAACCCCTGAAGATTATTCTGAGTCGCTCCATGTGATCACAGTATCTCCACAAACCTTTGCAAAACTGTAACCTTTGCAGGATTTCACTTCTAATTAAAATCTGTATCTTTTCCAGATTCATCATCAAAGAAAGAGCAATCATACAGCTGGTAAGAGACAGCATCTCTGGTACACCAAGCTCAAAATTAGTGGTGGCAAAGATAATTAACAGATAATGTCAGTGCAATGGAGTGTTGTCACAAGACAATGGTCTCCCGCTGCTATATAAATGTTGAAGTGAAACCCAGTCTTTTCAAAGCCAAATGTCAAAGCTGAAGCAGGTGTTTTTACCCCATAAAATAATAACCTTTACATAATTGTAGTAATGTATTTCCAAGGCCTTATACTCTGCTCTAAGAAAATGCTGGGAAAAATAATCATTTTATGATAGGGATGCTATAACTGTGTTGTCATTTTGTTATAACAGTAAATGCTATGGTTATTCAACTGGATTGGTATCTGGCTGCTCTCTTTTTAACACTTGAGAAAGGTTTAGTTTAGCATACTTCCTAGGACAACTAGTTTTTCTCTTTCTACTCAGACAGGTACCCTGCATAAGCTCTATTTCAGAATGATGATTCATCTGAAACTGTGAATGGCAAATTATTCTTTTTATTATCAGCAAGCATGTCTCTTTAATAATGTTTTAATTCACAATCACATTTTAATTTCATATCTTCAACTGAATATTATAGTTTAACATGTTTATTAAAAGCTAACTTAGTTTCTTCTCCTTCTAGGAAATGTATCTTTTCACCTCCCAGATAACTGGAGATAATAGCACAAACCAAGATGAAACTAACTAATCACATGAATACATTTTGGAGGCTATTATCACAGTTAGAGATTTTTATGTAATCTGTTTTATCTGAATTTACTTTATTAGAATAATTTTGTACCAATTACCAATTTACTGTCTGTCAGCTAAGAACCCTCTTTCATTTCCTGCTATGCAGTAATGGAGATAAACCTTGCAAATATGTCTTCTTTGCCAGCTGGTACAATATTGAGTTTCATTAATATGGGATGCAGAGAGATCCAGCAGAAGGAAGTCTTCTCTTCTTGGTTTCCTGGTACAGCCCTTGGCAAACTCCTGCAGTTTGATGCAGCTCTCCCGTATCACAGCCTGCCATACAAGGCTCAGTGGGATGCTTACCAGTGCATGGCCCTTGAAGAGGGTTACCAGTGAGACCCACAGTTTGCCACTCCAGCAGATTTGTCCTCCATCCTTTGGGCCTTTAGCACCCCCTTCCACAAGGTCTGGGGCTTAACCTTGGGTGCTAGGTTCATTCACTCTTGTTCCTTCTATGGGTGTGTTTGTCACAAAAATTGTATTTCTGTTCTTCCTGTATTTTCAGTATTTTCTCTTTTCATTAGTAGGAATCCATGGTGATTAATAATTATTTATATTAAATCACCACATTCAAATTAACTGTGTGGTTTCTGCCTCCTAATCAATCAGGGGCTGACAGAACTTTCAGTTTCATCCATCAGTTTACTGTGTTTTCGCTCTTATTTTTATTTTTGTTTGTGGTACTGCAGACTGAGGCCAGGACCTTTATACTTAGCTATGACCTGCCTCCTACCCCTTAATTTTGAGAGAGTCTCACTAAATTGCCCTGGATAGCCTTAAAATTGTAATCATCTTGCCTTAGCCTTCCAGAGCGCTGGAATCACAGGAATGAGCTCATCTCATGCCCAGCTCATCTCATCAGCTTTTAAACAAGTTACTGGAATTAGTAAGTCTTTATATATTTTCTTAGTGACAAAAAGCTCACTTAATACAAAAGGAGCCACTTTCAAGTGTACAATTCAGTACATTTAATATATTTACAATACTGTGTGATCATGTTCTACTTTTATCTCATTCCAAGACAGTTTCATTACCCCAAAGAAAACACCGTACTCAATAAGTGGTAATTCTGTTTTACATTTCCTGAGGGAACACAAAACTGGTTTTCATGGTGGCTGCACCATTTTATGTTCTCATCATCTATATAAAGGGTTCCAGTTTCTCTATGTCTTTGCCACTTATTATTTTTCATTTCTTTTTATTATTGCCATCCTTGGATATAAAGTGGTTATTTATTGTGCTTTCAGTTTGTATTTCCTTATTTCATAATACTGTTAAATATTTTATCATAGTTCAACGTGATAAGCACACTGTCCATTTGCATATCTTCTTCAGAGAAACGTCTACTAAAATCCCTTGCCCATTTTAAAACTGAATTGTGTATCATTTTACTGCTGAGTTGTAAAGGTTCTTTACATTTTTCTGCACAACACATTTTTATATTAAAAAGAAGAAAATGGAAATAAAATAAAACAGAGATTCAAATCAGGTTAATAAGAAAGGAACAATAACATACATTGCACATTGTTATCTTCATAATAGTTACTCAGAGTAAAAGATACAGGCATGTATCTTGTACTTTTGGCATACAAACAATATTAGCACAAATCTTGCTTTCAAATGAACTAAGAGAAACTAGCTGTATAACTATCTTAACCATATTGTGTGTATGTATAATTTTTCCCTTTCTCTTCCTTCCTTTCCCTTTTTCCCCACCAGTTTCTCTCTCTTATTTTTTTGAACAGTTTCTTCCAAATTCACAGTATCTGTTGTGCATTTTGGATCTTATTTACTTGTTCAGTTTCTCACACTAGTGAGACAATATTATATGTATGTATATATATGTATATATATATGTGTGTGTGTGTGTGTGTGTGTATGACTGATTTATTTCACTTATGAGTATGGTCTCTACATACATCCATTTACCTATAAAAGTCTCTAGATTATCCTTCTTTGGAGCTGAGCTATATATATCACCCACATCTTTTTTATCCATTCCTTGGTTGATGGGAATTTGAGTTGTTTCCAAGATTTAGCTATAATAAATTGTGCTGCTATAAACATGGGTGTACATATATCATTGTGGTATGATGATTTAATTCTGGGAAGATATCAAAGGTGAATAGCTGAGTCAAATAGAACCTCTAATCCTAGTTTTCTGAGGAATCTCTATACTGATTTCCCAAGTAGTTGTGCCAGTCTGCACTCTCCCAAACAGTGAAGAAGAGTTCCTTTTTTCCCACAGCCCCTTCAGCATTTGTTAATGACTGATTTCTTGATGGTAGCTATTCTTTCTGGAGTGAGATGGAATCTATGTTGCTTTAATTTCTTGAATGACCAGCGATGTTGAACATTTTTTTCATATATTTATTTGCTGTTTGTATTTCTTCATCTGAGAAGTGTACATTCATCTCAGATGCCCATTTTTGGACTGGATCTTTGAATTTTGGGGACCTGTTATTTTTTAATTCTTTATATGTTCCAGATAGAAGTCCTGTCTGAGCGACAACTGGTTCTGACTTTGTCCCACTCTGTGGGTTGTCTTTTCAATCTATTGGTGATTTCTTCTGTTGTGCAAAAGCTTTTTAATAATGTAAGACTCATTTGTTGATCCTTTGTAGTATTTCATATGTAGTCTGGGTTTTGTTCAGGAAGTCTCTGTTTATACCTATGTCCTCAAGATTTCTATCTATTTTCTCTTCTAGTAGATTTAGTGTTTCTGTTTTAATACTTAAGTCTTTGATCCATTCTGACTTTAGTTTAATGCATGGTGATAGATCTGGATCTAGTTTTAATCTTCAGTACATGGAAAGCCAGTTTTTCCAGCATCATTTATTAAAGAAGCAATCTTTCTTCCAGTGAACATGTTTGGTTCCTTTGTCAAAGATAAGGCAGCAGAGGGTGTTTGGAGTTGGGTCTGCTGCTTTTATTCTGTTCCACTGATCCTAGTGTTTGTTTTTCTTGCCAATACCATGCTGATTTTATCACGGTATCTTTGTAGTATAATTTCACATCAGGGAATGTGATGTTCCCTGACTTGCCACTGTTTCCCAGGATAGTTTTTCTATCCTAGGTCTCTTCTGTTTTCAAGATTTTAGGAATTTTTTTTCTCTATTTCTGTGTGGTATACTTGCAAGATACTGGCAAATGGAATGAGCAAATTATCAAGAAGATTCATGACCAAGTAGGATTCATCCTAGGGATGCAGGGATGGTTCAACATATACAAATCAATAAATGTAATAAACTATATTAAACAGAACCAAAGACAAAATTCACATGATCTTTTCAATAGATGAAAAAAAAAAGCATTTGACAAAGTCCAAAACCCATTTATGAAAAATGAAACAGAAAACTGGAATAGATGGTCTTTATCTCAATCTGATAAAAGTCATCTTTGACAAACCAACAGCCAACACCATACTGAAGAGACAAGAACTGAAAGCTTTCCCGCTAAAATCAGGAACAGGACATGGATTTCCACTGTAACCACTTCTATTCAATATAGTTCTGTAATTAGAAAAAAGAAAAAAAAATAAAAGGAATAAGGAGAGGAAAGGAAAAAATTAAATTATCATTAGTTGCAGATGACATGATACTCTACCTAGAAGACCCCAAAAACTCCACCAAATGACTTGCAGATTTAATAACCAAATTCAGTAGTGTAGTTGAATACAAAGTCAATTCTGAAAAATCAACAGCATTTCTCTTCACAAACAACAAACTCACTGAGAGACAAATTAGGGAAATCACACCCTTCACAATAGCATCCCAGAAAATGAAATATTTAGGAATAAATCTAACAAAGGAAGTAAAAGACCTATAAACATTGAAAATTATAGTACTCTGAAAAAGGAGATGGAAGAAGATATCAGAAAATGGAAAGATATTCCCTGATCATGGATAGGAAGAACCAACATAATGAAAATGGCCCCACTCCCAAAACTGTTACACAGATTTAATGCAATCCTGATCAAAATGCACAATACATCTTATGAGATATATAATTTGCAAATATACCTCCCTTTCTGTGATTTATTTTTACTTATCTGACAATCTATTTGATAAGGAAAATTTAAAATTTTTTACATAGTCCAATTAATCAACTTTTTCTTTTATTTGTTGCCTTATGCAGAATTCATTCCCAAATGTCATGAAAATTATTCTTAAATGTTTTATTGTTAAGAGCTTTACAGATTTAGCCCTCAGAGTTAAGTCGCTGATCCATCTGGCATCAATTTTTCCAGGTAGTGCAATGTAAACTTCATCTTATGTTCTTTTGCATGTGAATAGTCAGTTCTATTAGCATCTCTGGTTGAAGTGAATATGACTGCTGAATGGACTTGACCCCCTTGCCAAAAATCAACTTGTGGACATAAATGTATGGATTTATTTCTGGATTCTCAATTCTATTCCATCTGTTTATCTGTCTATTCTTATGCTGGTACAAATTATATTAACTTTAGCCTTGGGATAAGCTTTGAAATAACAAAGTGTAAGTTCTCCTCTTTTTCTTTTTATTATAGTTTTACTATCCAGAGACCCTTGAAATTCCACATTAATTTGAGGACTGATATTCTCAAATTCAGTAAAGAAGGATGTTAGAATTTTGGTAAGAATTGCATTGAATCTGTAGGTCGTTTTGAGTAGAACTGCCTTTCAAACAATATTCAATCTTCTAATCCACATGAAGACAGATGTCTTTCCATTTATTTAGGTCATCTTTAATTTCCCTCAGAAACCCTTTATAATGTTTAGAATCATTGAGTAGCAAAATACTGCAACAGTGAGAGTTCTACCAAAGAAATATGATCAATAGGATAGATTCATCACTGTCATCATCATCATCATCATCATCATCATCATCATATTGTAAAAAGGATGAGGAAAAGAACAAGGAGGAGGCAGAAGAGGAAGAAGAGAAAGAGAAGGGGAGGAGGAGTAGGAAGAGGAAACATGGAGAAAGAGAAATAGGCAAGGGTAAAGACATTACAATCTCAAGGAAATGGTTTATGAAATTTTTGAGGCTGGTGGGTCTGAAATTTGTAGGCTAGGTCAGTAGGCTGAAGCTGAAGTTACAGTGCATAGGTGAGATTTCTTTTTCAGGAATTAACTGATGGAATGAATGAGCCACACATTACTGAAAATAATCTCCTTTGTTTAAAGTCAACTGATTGTGGATATTAACCACATACACAAAAACACCTTCACAGCAATAATAAATTTGTGTGCATTTCAAAATGTAGGTGTTACAGTCACACCAAACTGACCCATAAAACTAACCACTGCAGACCTCCATATTTGGAAATGGTAACAGGAATTTATAGCTCAGCCTTAAATCATTCTCAATTTCTTTATATGACTCATGTCTTTTTTACTATGTAATGGAACACAATTTAATATATGTGATTGCAATCTTATTTACATCATTTTTATGTTCTAATTTACAATTAATGTTTCTGATTCCACAGACAGTTATATTTTATGAGAATCACTTTTAGTTGTTCTCTTTTTTAAAAAAACAAAAGCGTTGGAACACTATCAAACAGCTGATAGATTGATATTTCAGCATAAGACCAGCCACACAGTAATACTAACTGCTACCATTTCCTGAAACTTCCTTTTGAACATGGCCATCTTCAATGTAAACATATAGGAGACATACAGGATGTAAACATATAGATCTAAACATACAGGAAAGCATGCTTCCAAGTCCCTCAGGCTGGTTCATTTATCCAAAATGCAATGAATGTGCCTCACTTTCTTTAGTGACACGTTTTGCCCAGGCCTAAGGCATCTTGAGTATTTAACTTCCCTGCATAATATTATATGTAAGATTCCTCCTACTTCCATATTATATTCTTCTGGCTATAATATCATCAATAATTTCATTTACAATAAACCTTTGATCAAACACACTGTATGGCCTTTCAGATCAATGAAAACTTACTTAAAAGTTATTAGCACTATTCATGCAAAATGTTTGACTCTTGAATAATTGTAGTAACCCCAGCACCTGAGACATGATTTGACAGAATGAGAATACATTTTTTCCTTCATTTTCTGATATGTCAGATTTCTTGAGATACAATTTATGTACCAAAATAATGATGTATAAGTATTAGCCATAGTTTTTAGTATAATCACAAGTTGTACAACTATCACTGCATAATTTTAGAATATTTTAACCGTTCCAAAAGGGGAACCCAAAATTCATTTGTAGCTGCTTCTTATTGCCCATCCCACATCCATCTACTAATCTACTTTCCATCTCTACAGATTTGTATATTTTGAGCACTTCATATAAATATAGTCATACAATATGTGGTCTTTTCTGATGGGCTATTTTTCACTTAGCATGGTATTTACAAAGTTTTTTATATCAATATGTACAATGATGTTTATTGAGTAATACTTCAGAGTAAGAATATACATGACACATTTTTAAAATTTTTTTATTAGTCCATGTTTGCCATATATCAGGTTTACGCTCCTTTTGTGTAGTGGGTGCTTGGACATAACACATTTTTTCTTTCTTTTTTTTCTTCTTTTTTTTGGCACCAGGGATCAAACTCACAACCTTCCACCTGCCAGGCAGGCACTTAGGACTCTGAGCTAAATCCCCAGCCTTCACTCCTTTTCATCCCCTTTCCCTCCCATCACTCCTGTTTCCCTCCACCTCTCAGTCCCCTTTCCTTTGAGAAAGATCTATCTCCTTGCTTCCTATTATCTATCTTTTATTCTGCTGTTTATAATTTGACTTTCTCATGCCAGAGAAACCTATGACATTTAAGCTTGTGTGTTTGATTTATTTCATGTTAATGGTATGATCTCAAGGTACATCCATTTTCCTATAAATGATTCAAATTTATGTTTCTATATGGCAAAGTAGTACTCTATTGTGTGTAAATATCACATGTTCTTCATCCAACTGTATCATCTGCAGATGGATATATGCACTTGTTTCCCAGATTTAGCTATTAAGAGTTATGGTACTATAAACATGGGTATGTGTGTATCACTATAATATGATGTCTTTAATCCTTTCAAGAAGATACCTAGAAATGGAATGGCTGGGTCAAATGGAATTTCTTTTAGTTTCTTGAGGAATCTGCATACTGGTTTTCACAGTGGTGGTACTAGGTTACCTTCCCACCAATGACATATTTGTTTATCCGTTCATCAATTAATGGATATTACTAATTTTGTGATGTTAAAAATAATGATTATATGATTATTAGTACTTGGCTTTTGTGAAAACACATGTTTTCAGTTCTTTTGGGTATACATGTATGATTGAAATTTCTGGTAATACAGTTAAACATATTAGGAGTTTCTTTTTTTTTTTTTTGCGGCACCAGGAATCAAACTCACAACCTCGCAGCTGCCAGACAGGCGCTTAAGCCACTGAGTCAAACTCCCGGCCCTCATATTAGGAGTTTCTTTAACTCTTTTCCAAAGGGACTGTATCAATTAAATTCCTTGTCATATAGGTTCATTGCAGTATCTACAATATACTGAGACTATCTTTCTGTGAGTCCAAATAAATATATGTTAAGTAAATTGATAAATGAACAATATTGTTCTGATTAGTAAGTTCTCATTAAAGCAAATTTGTGTCTAAATAAAACGAGAGGTTGTAATTCTCATCATTTAAAGCAGAAAAGAATCTCATGGAATTGCCTAAAATTCAGTACCACATATCTCAAGGAATAATGCTCACAAATATTATTTTTTCCAAACATACAGGAATTATACACTCTAAGTGACTGCCAGATATAATACATTCATATTTAAAACAGATCAGCCTAGTTGGTGGGTATGTATGCTAATAAAATTGAGGTGGTAAGTTTGAGCCTCATGAAACATAGTGTTCCTAGTCATGGCTGCTTATTGTATTCCTCTTCCTTAGCAAATTAATATTGCAAAATTATACAAGAAATGCAACAAAATGAGCAGAATTTACTAGATCCACTGGACAAGTTCCTCTGAGTTCACTGACAGTTTTCAGTGATCTATGTAATCAAACCAACCTAACATACACAACACCACAGTGCATATTTAAGGGCAATACATTGCCCTATGTGCTCTGTATACCTGAAAACAATTCCAAAACATATTTTTGTCTTAAATTCTTGGGAACTCATTGTGTGCCATCATTTGTTATTAACTTTACTGAGTCATGCCTATGAACCCAAGGAAACATCGACTGTTTAGTTATCACACACTGATGTGTTGCTGCAGTTTGAATACCAGGCTAGCCCTTGTTTCAATTTGAAACAGTCAGTGATCTGAAAAAAATTCTGAAATCACTTAAATTGAATGTAGAATTTGTTTTCTGAAGTAATGTCAAGTATAATGAAATACAAGCCCATATGGAGAAACAATTTTCATTTAATAATTTCATGATGTTCCCTGTATCTCATTTGAATAAGATTAGAATATTTGTCTATATTTATTTTGATGATGTGTAATGAAATGCAGTTCAAAGCAAAGCATTTAAGAAAAATGTGCATGAATGTTCTTATGATCAAGATACATGTGATCTCTGTGAGAGTTTCAGGGAATCTGGGAGACTGCAATCATTTATTGAATTCCTGCAAAATATTAGACATTGTGATATCACCTTTACATACATTAACTCATTAGCCTTTTAGAGTTATAGAAAATTATTCTGAGGTTTTTAGAAGTTACTGCTTACAAATGGTAAGAAAATGCAGTATTGAGATTTGAACTTAGGCTGCTTCACTCCAGAGCCTAAATACATAACAACTATACCACTTTTGCTATTGTCAGAATGCTTATGTACCCCAATCCCAAGTTGCATTGAAACTCTGATCTCTAAAACAATGGTATTAGGCAATTCTATATTATACAAGAGATTTGAAGGAGCTCATCCTGGCCTGCAACCATGTAAGGAGGACACAAGGTGGAAACTGCCTCCCAGGAATCAGGACTTGGGTCTCATCAGACACTGACATCTTAATTTGGAACTGCATGACCCCCAGAACCATGAGAAATTAATTTCTATTATCTATAATGTAACCAGATTACAGTGTTTTATTATAGTAACCCAAATGAACTAAGACAACATTGTTGTAAAAATTACTTTAATCTTAAAAGATACCCATAACTATATACATGGGACACACCCAGGCTTGGCCCACGCTCCAGAGGCTCTGAACTCCTCGCAGACAGACTCAAGATCCTGGTGGTGCCACACTCTGGGGTGCGTTCTGCCCAGCCACCTGGGTCCCGGAGATTCTGAACTCCACTCAGCCAAGCTAAAGGTCCAGCAACACACCCCTGGGGTGCATTTCTGCTAGCCACCTGGTTGCGGAGGTTCTGAGCTCTAAAAAGTCAGGTTCTAGGCCCTGGCAACAAGCTCCAGGGGTGTGACCATACTAGCTACAGGGAGGATACAAACTTTGTCCAGCCCAGGTCCCAGAGCAACCCAACAAAGTACATCAGGGGAACACTTGGCTAGTCTCACAGACCACAGAACACAAGGGTCAGGTGCCATAGTCTGGGTGTGTGCCCTAGCTAGCCACAGGGATATTGGAAGATTGAAGCTCTACCCAGCACAGTGTTCTACTGCAATCCACCAGGAGGCTGCCTGACCAGTCACATAGGTCCCAGAAGAAAATGACAAAATGAAAGAGCAAGAGGCAGTCTCAGTCCCCCAGTCCACTAAGAACAAACCCAAGAGACACTGAAATGAAAGACATTGGGAGTCACACAAGTGAACTTTCTGAAATGATAGCAAATGAAGTAAAGAAACAACTCCATGAAGCTATAGAGAAATTCAAATCAGAAATAATCTCTTAGCTAAAAACTGAAATGACAACCATTATGAAAGAAATGCTGTGTGTATCTAAAGAAGATCAAGATAAAAAATTAGAAGAATATAAGAAAATGATGGAAACTTTGAATGAACAAAATAAGACACAAATAGAATGCGTGAAACATATTCAAAGGGAAATTCAGAAAATGAAAAATTCCATGGAAAGTTGACAAAACTGCTTGAATGAAGCTGAAGATAGACTCTCAGACCTTGAAGACAGCATGGAGGCTTATGATCACGAAAGAAAATATCTCTCAAAATAACAAGCAACCAGGAAACAATTCAACAGCTGTAAAATGATGCCAAGAGAAATAACATAAGATTATTAGGTGTCAATGATAAAGCAGGGGTCAATACTAATGACCTGCATAGAATATTTGCAGATATAATAGCAGAAAATTTTCCAAACATGGGAAGAGAATCTGATATACAGGTAAGTGAGGCATACAGAACCCCAATTAACCATAACCAAAATAAATCTTCACCCAGACATATAATAATTAGGGTAGTAGAAATACAGCACAAGAAAAAAATACTAAAAGCTGTCAGAGAAAAGAAACATACCACCTATTAAGGAAAGCTGATCAGAATCACGTCAGACTTCTCAACACAAACCTTTAAGTCAAGAAGAGCTTGGAGTGAAGTATTTCAAATCATGAAAGAAAACAACTTTCAATACAGATTGATGTATCCTGAAAAACTATCTTTAAAAACTGATGGAGAAATAAGATACTTCCATGACAAAGAAGAACTGAAGAAATTTATGGCCACCAAACCAACACTACAAAGAGTGTCTGTCTCAGTTACTTTTCACTCATTGCCAAGACAGAATGCCTGATGCCCAAAATTAGGGAAGGAAAGGTTTATTTCTTACAGTTTCTCAGGCGTTTTAGTCCATATTCAGTTGGCTCCAAGGCAGTGTGATGTGGCAGGGCCACCATTCATGGCCGTCACAAGATGCAAGTGCACTGGTGAGAGAGGGTGGGTGGAAGCAAGAAAGAGGAAGACGTGCCTCCTTTACACTGTATGTAGGCTCCACCCCTGGGCAGGTGCAGCACTCACATTGCCAATCCCAGTTCTAGACAACAAACTGAACACAAGTGACAGACTCAGCCCCATCAAAAGTATATGAGGACTTGGGGGAACATAGTATATCACCCAATACATTCCACCCAAGGACTCATGTACATCCTTAATATAAAAGACATTTAGTCTCTCTCCAACAGTTGCCAAAGTCCTAACAGTTTCAGCACTGTTGAAAAGTCCAACTCCCAAATCTCCTCCAAGATCTATGGCAAACTCTTAAGTGTAACCCCCTGTACAAATGAAAATGAGGTTAAGCACTTCCAACAGGCACAAGATACACATTACCATTCCAAAAGTTACAAATGGGAATACAAAGCATTGGGACCATATCAAGTTTTAAATCCAGCAGGGCAAACATTAAGTCCTGGAGTTCTCCACTCAGCATCTGAAGCAATCTGGTTGCAAGCTCCAAAAGACTTGAGTGATTCCACCCCTGCGGCACTTTCAGGGGTCTTAACTTCCACAGCTTTCCTTGGATGACCCATGTTCCTTGGCTTCACCCTTACATCTTTACATACTGCTCTTTGCAGGTGAGGCAGAAGCTGCTTTAGCCTTTTCTTGTACTTAAAACCAGTGCCACGTGGATGCCACCAAGGTCTGCTGCCAGCTGAAGCAGTAGCCAGGCTTTCCTCTCTCTTGGCTGTAGGGGTCGACTGCCTGGATCGAGTTCTCTGAACCTGATTGTGAGGAAGGGTTTCTCTATGCTGCCACCATTCTGGAATCTGGCGTGACCACTTCCATTCTGGAAACTGGTGCGGCTGTGGCCCTTTTGAACCCTCCTGTGGCCTCTGTTGCTACTCTGGGACAAGCACTCTGTGGCTTTTTCCTGAGAACAAACTCTTTCACTTTTGAAAGCCTGAGGTTGCAAAGGGTGGAGGCTGCTGCTTCCTGGGATGCCCACAGGCCATCTTTTTTATTCCTTTGTTCCTTCTCAGCAATCAAGGTCTCAGTTAGATCTTTATAGTCCACAGCTTCCTGGCCAAACTCACAAGGTTTTAAATCACCATGCCGGGCTCCTTGCCCTTTATTCACAAAAAAAATCTGACTAAGAGCACCCAACAAGAGCCAGGCCACCATTTCAACCTTTGGTTGCCTGGAAATCTTTTCTGCCAAACTAATCACTTCTTTGCCCTTAATCTCAGCCTCAGGCAAAGTCTCCGGGCACGGGCAGAATGCAGACAAACTTTTGCCAAGCCATAACACACATTGTGTGGAGTCCAACAACCAATGCAGTCCTTCTACCCAGCAGAAACCTCCCAAGCCTGGTCCTTACTGGCAGCCTTTCTATTAACTTTCTGGTCTCCTGGGCTCTGACCAGAATCTCCCCTACAGAACAGCCTGAGCTGTTCCAGCTCTATGCATGTAGGCAACATTTCCAAACCTTTCCAAACTTTTCCCACAAGCTATTCCCAAAGGCTCTCTAACCACATGGTCAGGTTTAGTCATGGCAACGACCACACTTCTGGTACCAAATTCTGTCTTAGTTACTTTTCACACATTGCCAAGACATAATACATGACACCCAAAATTAGGGAATCAAAGGTTTATTTTTTACAGTTTCTTGGGAGTTTCAGTCCATACTCAGTTGGCTCCAAGAGAGTGTGGTGTGGCAGGGCCACTTTTCATGGCTGTCACAAGCAGCAAGCATGCTGGTGAGAGAGAGGGTGGGTGGAAGCAAGAAAGAGGAAGACCTGCCTCCTTTACACTGTATATCGGCTCCATGCCTGGGCGGGTGCAGCACTCACATTGTCAATCCCAACTCTAGACAACAAACCGAACACAAGTGACAGACTCAACCCCATCAAAAGTATATGAGGACTTGGGGGAACATAGTATATCACCCAATACAGTACTGAAAGACACTCTAGAAAGAGACAATAGCTACAATCTTAAGAATAACAACAAAAGGAAACCACTAAGCAGGGCAAACAATTAAACAGATAAAGTAGAAAACCAACAACAGAAAGATATTATGAAAGGAATGAGTCAGTACATATCAGTTATATCAATCAATGTAAATGGTCTCAACTCACCAATAAAAAGAAACAGATAGGCAGAGTGGGTTAAGAAACAAAATCCAACAATATGCTGTATACCAGAAACACATCTCACTGAAAAGGCAACTCACAGACTAAAAATCAAAGGTTGTAAAACAATATTCCACTTAAGAGGAACCCAGAAAAAAGCAGGGATAGCTATTATGTTTGCAGACAATATGAACTTCAAACTGAGAATGATTAAAAGAGATAAAGAAGGTCACTACATACTTGTTAGGGGAAAACTTCAAGAGGAAGAGATTACAATCATAAATATATATATGCATCAAACATGGGAGCACCCAACTATGCAACACAATTCTTAACAGACATGAAAAACCAAATAAACAATAATACAGTTGTAACAGGGAACCTTAATACTCCACTGTCACAGACAGACAGATCAACCAAATAAAAAATCAGCAAAAAAATAGCAGAACTGTATCAAAGTTGTGAACAAATGAAAATAGTACATGTGTTCCAAGTACTCCACCCATCAACATCAGACTACACATTCTTCTCAGCTGCACATGGGTCATTCTCTAAAATAGATCATATACTGATCCACAGAACATACTTAAGTAAATGCAAAGGAAGTGAAATAATTCAGATTATCTGACCATAGCACAATAAAAAAGGAAATTAATAACAAAAAAGATACCACAAGAACCCCATAAACACATGGAAATTAAATAATACTCTCCTAAACAAACAATGGGTCACAGGAGAAATTAAAGAAGAAATTAAACAATATCTACAATTGAATGAAAATGCAAATGCAAATTACCAGAATCTGTGGGACACAATGAAAGTAGTCCTCAGAGGGAAATTTATGGCACTAAAATCCCACATCAGAAGAATGGAAAGAACTCACATAAACAATATAATGATGCACTTCAAACTTCTAGAAAAAGAACAGCAAATCAAGTTCAAAGCCCAAAGAAAGAAGGAAATTACAAAGATCAGAGCAGAAATTAATACAATTAAAACTAAAAAAAATACAAAGAATTAATGAATCAAAGAGTTGGTTCTTTGAAAGAATAAATAAAATTGATAAACTCTTAGCCAACCTTAACCAAAAGAGGAAAGAAAAAAACTCAGATTTATCCAATAAGAAATGAAAAGGATGAAATCACTAAAGACCCTGTGGAAATACAGAAGATCATCAACACCTACTTTGAAAACCTTTACTCACATAGATTCAATAACAAGAAGAAATGGACAGATTCCTAGAAACTGAGGGATTACCAAAGCTGAATCAAGAAGATGTAAAATTGCTGAATAACCCAATTTCAGCTAATGAAATTGAAAATGTAATTAGACCCTTACCAACAAAGAAAAGCCCAGGTCCTGATGGATTCACTGCTGAATTCTATAAGAAATTTAGGGAAGACTTAATGCCAACACTGCTCAAACTCTTCAAAGAAATTGAAAGGTAAGCAAGTCTTCCTAACTCATTCCTGGAAGCAAGTATTACCCTAATATCAAAACCAGAGAAAGACCCAACCAAAAAAGAAAATTAAAGGTCTATCTTCCTAATGAACCTAGATGCAAAAATCCTTAATAAAATACTGGCAAATAGAATACAGCAAGTTATCAGGAAGAGTATACACCATGATCAAGTGGGATTCATCCCAGGAATGCAGGGATGGTTCAACATATGCAAATCATTAAATGTAATACACCCTATCAAAGGGCCAAGGACAAGAACCACATGATCTTCTCAATAGATGCAGAAAAAACTTTTGACAAAATCCAACACCCAGTCATGATAAAAACTCTACAGAAAATTGGAATAGATAGTCTCTACCTGAACCTGATAAATTCCACATATCATAAACCAATAGTCAACTTCTTACTAAATGGAGAAAAACTGAAAACTTTCAATCTAAAATCAGGAACAAGACAAGGATGTCCATTATCACCACTCCTATTCAATATAGTTCTGGAACTATTAGCCAGAGCACTCAGACAAGAGACAGAAATAAAGGGAATAAGGATAGGAAACGAAGAGGTAAAATTATCACTCTTTGTAAATGACATGATACTCTATATAGAAGACCCCAAAATCCATTGAAAGATTTCTAGATGTAATAACCAAATTCAGTAATGTAGCTGGATACAAGGTCAGCTCTCAAAAATCAATAGCACTCCTGTACACAAACAACAAAGTCACTGACAGAGAAATAAGGGAAACCACACCCTTCACTATAACATCCAAAAAAATGAAATACTTAGGAATCAGTCTAACAAAGGAAGTAAAAGATCTATACAGTGAAAATTACATTACTCTGAAAAAGGAAATCAAAGAGGATTTCACAAAATGGAAAGATATTTCCTACTCATGGATAGGAAGAACAAACATCATGAAAATGGCCATTCTCCCAAAATTACTACACAGATTTAATGCAATCCCAATCAGAATACCACCTGCCTACCTCACAGAGCTAGAAAAATCATTCCTAAGACTCATCTGGAATCAGAAGAGACCTAGAATAGCAAAGGCAATTCTGGGAAACAAAGGTAAGACAGGAAGCAACACAACTATTACAAACTATATTACAACTACTATATTACAAAGCTACTGTGATAAAATCAGCATGGTACTGGAATCAAAACAGACCTGAAGATCAATGGAATAGATTAGAAGATACAGCCACAACTATAAACACACGCAGCCACCTCGTCTTTGACAAACAGACCAAACATATACACTGGAAGACAGACAGACTCCTTAACAAATGATGCTGGAAAACCTGGCTTTCTACATGCCATAAACTAAAACTAGATCCATGCCTATCACCATGCACTAAAATACAGTCAAAATGGATCAAAGATCTGAATATTAAAATAGAGACAATAAATTTGCTGGAAGACAAATTAGAAAAAAATCTTGATGACATAGGAGTAGGCAAGGAGTTCATTAACAAAAATCAAACTGCATGGGAAACACTTCCCAGAATCAACAACTGGGATCTCATCTTACTAAAAAGTTTTTGCATGTCAAAGGAAATCTCCAACAGAGTAAAAAGAAAACCCACGAACTGGGAAAATATCTTAGTCAATTGCCCATCAGACAAAGGACTTCTATCTAAAACATATAAAGATTTAAAAGAAATCAGGCCCCTAAAATTCAAGGATCCAATTAAAAAGTAGGCTTCTGAGATGAATACACACTTCTCAGAGAAAGAAATACAAATGGCAAATTAATATATGAAAAAATGTTTAGCATCAATGGTCATTTGGGAAATGCAATTTAAAACAACACTGAGATTCCATCTCACTCCAGAAAGAACGGCCAAGATCAAGAAATCAACCAATGACAAATGCTGGAGGGGCTGTGGGGAAAAGGAACTCTTCTCCACTATTAGTGAAAGTGCAGGCTGGTGCAACCACTATGGAAATCAGTGTGAAGTTTCCTCAAGAAGCTAGGATTAGAGATCCCATTTGACCCAGCTATCCTGCTTCTGGACATTTTCCCAGAAGAATTAAAAACATCATACCACAGTGATATCTGTGCACCCATGTTTATAGCAACCCAATTTGTAATAGCCAAATCTTGGAAATGACCCAAGTGCCCATCAATCAAGGAATGGATAAAAAAGATGTGGTATTTTTATACAATGGAGTACTACTCAACTATCAAGAAACATTGCATTGAGACTTTTATAAGTAAGTGGACATGACTTGAGACCATACTTCTAAGTGAGATAAATCAAACCCACATGTGTAAATACCATATTGTCTCCCTAGTGTAAGAAACTGAAAAAGCACATATGATCCAAAATCTATAATAAATACTGTGTAAGAATAAGAAACTGTTCAAAGAGCAAAAGTACTTGGGAAAAGGAAAAGGAGGAAAGAAGGAAGAGAAAAGGAAAAAGATATAAATCTGTATATATGTATATGTAAAATAACTCAAATGTCTATACTGATTGTATTAGTTACTCAGAAAAACGGTTAATACTCATATGTTTGGATGAATTTTACATGTCTGTTTCTGTTCATGTAAACGGTGCTGAAGGTAACAATACCCAATATTGCAACCATTGTCAAGTTCCTATCATCTTGTTTTGTAAACCTATAGTGTTAGTGTTGTGGATTTGCTGTTGTCATTTGTTTGTCTCTTTTGCTTTTTGTCTTTCTTTTATGTGTCTTTTTTCTCTTAAAAAAAAAGTTGAAAGAAGCCTACTTCTAAACTTTAGATTTATCACTACATATTTAAATAGTTCTTTCCATTTTACCACAGTAATACATGCCAGCCTAAAATTTAGGTGATACATGTAAGTTAAAGGATGAAAACACAAATAGGATGAACATAAAAGTCTAATCATACTGGGATTTAAGTACAGAGAGCATTATAAACCAGAGACTTTATTAAGTGCTAAATGACTTACGAAATGATTGTGAAGGTGAAAAACAGATTTTAGGCTCTGCTTTCAGAAATCAACCCCAATGTTCTAACATGGAGAATAACTGATTCCTTTCTGATCGAGTAATTAGGGTTCACAATGTTGCCTCAGTGCCCGCAGGAAACTGCTCCATTATCACACTGGGGCCTGATATCCTTCACATTAACATCCATGCATAGCTTTATGGCAATCATGAAAAATAACCCAAAACTGGTGTGTTGCCTGATAGTGCAACAAAAAATGAAATGCTTTACTGTTTGCCAGCAAAAATGCCAAGAGCACAACACTGCAGCACCTTTCCATTTGTACTTACACATCTGCAGTGATATGAATTTCATGGACATTCGTTAGACAGCTTGAAGGATAGTAAAGTAAGAAGTAAACTTTTTAGTGACTACAGTGCAAGAAAGTATATCAAAAGGCATTGGAAGAGAACTTTGACACCAGCCCCTCAAAGCTCCTTGGCCCAATTTTCTCACATAATCATTCTAAGTATTCTGTTGCTTTTTCCTACTATTTAAAGGTCAGAAAGTTTGGATCTATTCTTCCATAATTTAATTAACTCATTTTGTTATATCATGACTATACATTGATATTACTATATATTCTCCCCAATGACGATTTAAAAGTTTTAAAATAATTTATGTCAATTCTCAGAAATGTGACCATGATATGATACAGATAACCTAAAGTGTACCACTTCATCAATTTCTGATGTATAGTACTAGTATTGGATATATTCATAGTATGCAACGATAAGCACCATTCATTTCCATCATCTTTTGCATCTTGTAAAACTGAACTCTATACCCATTAAAAAATAACTACCCATTCCTCCTTGCCCCTAACCCCTTTAACTATGATGCTTTCTATGGTTTTGACTATTCTAAGTGTCTTGCATAAGTGGATTCATACAGTATTTGTTTTCTTATGACAACCTTATTTCACTTAGCACAATATGTGAGGTTCCATGTCACACCAGGTCACAATTTCCTTCAAGGCGAAGTTAATTGTTTAATGTATGAACCTAGCACATTTTGTACATCCATTAATTCAATAATAAACACTTCAGGATTTATGCCTGGGATCTGTATGCCATTCCTTACATGTCTATCTTTATGCCAGGTCCCACATTTTAGCAACACTGCTAACATGATATAGAAATGAAGCCCTGATTTCAATTCTCTGTGAACACATGCCTCGAAAATGGAATTGCTGGATCAACTTTTTGTTATTTATGAGACAAGGTCTCATTATATTGCTTAGGCTGTCCTTGAACTCATAAGCCTCCTGCCTCTACCTCCTGAGTATCCTTGATTACAAGTATGTGCCACTGCACAAGCTGCAATCCTATTTGTAATGTTTTAATGATAACCTTCTGTTGTTCATAGAGGCTATAAACTTTACATTCCAACTCACAGTTCCAGTTTCTCTACATCCTTGACAATGTTTATAATTTTCTGGTTGGTTGTTTTCTTATTTTGATTTGTCTTTTATAGAAGTCATTCTAATAGATATGAATCGGATGGGATTTCATTGTAATTTTGATGTGCACTCCTCTGATGATTAATGATGTTGAGCCTCTTTTCATATGCTTGCCAAACATTTGTGTATTTTATTTGGAGAAATGTCTCCTTAAATCTTTTTACCCATTCTGAAAGCAAACTGTCTTGTTTGTGTTATCATTGCTGAGTTTTATGTGTTCTCTGTTTACATGATGGGCAAATACTTTTGCTACTTCGATGTTTATACTTTCTACTCTGTTTTATATATATATATATATATATATATATATATATATAATTTTGATAAGGTCTAGTTGGCCTAAATTTTCTTTTGATGGCTTTAACTTTGGGCATCATATATAAATAGTCATTGCCAAATTCAAAGTTGTGACATATTGCCTGATACTCTCTACTAAACATTTTAGTTTTAGGTCTTAGATCAGTGATGCTGAGTCTTCTAGAGACAAATGCTCAAACTGCAAGCCAAAATCCACTTATTTACACAAATTAGAAAAAAAACTCAAACATTACCATCTTTTGTCTTAAGATAAAAAAATAATAGTAGAGCTTTCAATGATACAAACAGAATTTTATTAAAAGATAAAGTTTGTATCTGGCATTCTTTGGCACAATTAATGTGATCTTTGGTTAATACCTATTTTCTATTCTTTTTCTTTTTCTTTTTCCTTCAATGCTGTTGTACATGGAGTGGTTTTTGTATTTCCTTTTCAGATTGTTCATCATTAATTTATGGAAATGCATCAATTGGGATAACTGTATGATTTTTCTTTTATTTTGCTAATATATTTATATTTATCAACTTTCATATGATTGCATTCCAGAAATAAATTCCATTCATTTATGGTACATAGTCCTTTTCTTATGCTGCTGAACTCAGTCAGCTAGTGTTCTGTTGAGGGCTTTTGCACAATGTTTGTAAAGAATATTGAATTAGGTTCAAATAGTTTGAATAAGTTCTTCATTATATAGGTAGAAAGTGATAGTACCTAAACCAGAACTTGCTACCTATTTTAAATTAATGCCCACTGTCTTTTCTTTTAGATTGGTTATTTTATTCCAAAATATTCATGTTGGAAAATTTCATGCTAGTATAAATTCTTATAGATAATTCTTGGTTTTAAAGACTGCACATAGATCAGTATTCTCAAAGTGTGGTCCCAGGATCAGTTGTGAGTATCAACATTATGCAGTATCATGTTAAAATGAAAGTTCTCAGTGCTTACCTGCAAAACTACTAAATCAGCAACTCAAGGAGTGGGCCTAGAAATTTACATTTTAAAAAGTTCTTTAGGTGTTTCTGACACTTGTTGAAGTTACAGATTATTAATTTAGAAAATAATTATTACCTCCATACTCCTTCCCATTTTAACTAAAAATGCTTTAAACTTTTTAATCTTATCTATAACATGCATATTATATAGACAAAAAGTGGAAATAAATGAATAATCATGATCACATCACAGTTCTTTCAGTGCAGTCTTTTAATTAAGCAAAAATAATGGCAATAATTTAAAAATAGTAACATCTATTTTGTAAGCAGAAAATGCAAAACATGTTAATCATATATTTCTGATAGACAAGTGCTCTTAAATTCAATTTTATGTAGTAGAATTCTGGATGATTGCATTGAAGTATCAGTAGTTAAGTAAATATTTCAAGTAAGCTTACAGAAACAAGCCAGGCATGGTGGCACATGCCTTTAATCCCAGCACTCGGGAGGCTGAGACAGGAGGATCGTTGTGAGTTCAAGACCAGCCAGGGCAACAGAGTGAGTTAAAGGCCAGCCTGAACTGCATAGAGTAAGACCCTGTCTCAAAAAATAGGGCTGGGGATTTAGCTCAGTGGTGTAAGCACCTGCCTGGCAGGTGCAAGGTTGTGAGTTCAATCCCTGGTACCAAAAAAAAAACCAAAAAAACAAAAACAACAACAACAACAAAAAACTTACAGAAACAAGGCCAATAGAGGTAGCAAGCTAACACAGAATGAATTTGTATTGATAAGAAATAGCTGAATAAAGTATGATACATCATCACATTAAAAAAATTTCTCATCACTTAAAGCAACTAATCACTATAATATGCTGAGGATCTACTATATAGCATAGTGACCACGATAACAATTTACTTGAAATTTACTGAGCAGAAATTAAGTATTTTCAATCTCCACATACAAACACACACATACCTCCCCCCCAAAGTAACTATTTGTGGTCCTGGTTGTGTTAGTGTATGGTACTCATTTCACAATGTATGCATATTCAAATCATCACATTATAATCCTTAAATGTATTAAATTTCTATATTTCAATTACACTTCAAAAAGCCAGATAAAAGTAATTATTCAAATTAACATCTGAACTGGAGGGATTTTCATTAGTTATTGCACTTTTTAGGAAAATGTTAAAAAAAGGATAATACCTTCATATGTATGTGCTTCATATACTTATTTAATTATATAGAAGAGATGAACACAACAAGACATGTGCTGGTTTCTAAGCCTCACTATTAGGGCCTACTGCTGATTCCTAATATGAATAAAGAATCAATAAAGCCCATATCTTCATCGTTACATGCTATTATTGATTAAGCTGCCTGAATCAATGATCCATTAATCTCATTTTGCCTACTCTAGAGGTGTCTCATGAGGACAAGTTTGAAAAGACAGTGTTTAGCATCTAAATTCTGCCACTCTACTACCAGTAGCCTATGATATGCTACCTAACCTCTCTGTGGCTCAGTCATCTCATATTTAAAGTTGGAATCATAGTAACTATCTCATAAGTTTACCATGAGAATTAAAGGAGTTAATATATGCAAATGCTTAGAACTGTACATATCATTGTGCTGAGTTAATATATATGACTTACTATAACAATTACATAGCAAAATATTTAATTTTATATAGATTCTATGACAGATATAGTATGATTATTGCAATTAAATCTTAGTTGTAAAACATAACACATAATTAAGACTCTGAAGTTAATGTCTGTTCCTGAAACATAAATGATCATCTGTCCTCTCAAAGAACATATTCCTGTAGGATCACCTTCTCTTCCTGTGATGATGATACTAGAAGGGAACATACAAGGATAGCAAATTGTATAAATTAATGATGAACTGGCTTAGTTAATGTTTACTGAGTGGCTATAATGCCTAGCATAGGGCAAGGCGCCTGAAAAAGTGTAGTGATGAAGAAGAATCCTTTCCTTCTAGAGTTTACAACAAATTAATTATTAAAATTATGATTCATGCTACAAAGGAAAGACAGAGGATAAAAAAGGGCACAAATACTTCAGAAAAGAACAATGAAAATAGGTAGATAGGCAGATACTAGGTTGTGTAGGGTTTTACAAACCACAGTGAAGGTATTAATATGTTTAAATCCCAAAGGGAAATTGTTAAACAGTGACATCACCAGCATTGTGTAGAAGTAGTCTGGTGTGTGTATACCTGGGCAGCTCAGGTCTGTGAGAAGGTGACCACAGGAAGTTCTTAGCTGCCATCTCGCTCTGCCTCCCTGTGTGATTCCTAAGGTGTCTTGAAATCCACATCTCCACCCATACATCTTTTAGCTCAGTACACACCCTTTCCTGAACTGGAAAATAATGATTTTTCTCAGAAATATTAACCTAGAAAGGTTTCAGACCTAGAACCAGATCCAAAGATGTGGGTGGGAAGAAGGCAAAGCAAGTTTTCAGGTGTAAAATAATGGAAGGGTTCATTAGAAGCATGTGGGCTTCATTGACTGCGTCATATTCCTAGTGGCAGGTTGGACAGCTCCTCTCCAAGATCATATGAAGCACTCCAGTGAATAAAGTTATCAGTACTGATATTTGGGGTGTTACCACCAAAACAACAACTCAGTTCATTTATAAACATTTCAGGTTTCAAATCCATATTATAGTACTCTTAAGTAGAGAGCCCAGGATCAGCAGAGCCATGAGAAAATTCACCAATATAAAAAGCAACAAACAAACAACAGCTACCAGAGAAAAAGAAAATAGAAATCAGAGAGAGTTAAAAAAAAAACATAATTAATATGGTCAGAAAAATAAAAGACTTTGTACCCATGAAATAAGAAACAAAAAAGAAGTTAGTAAACCAAAAAATATGCAGAGATCTTAGGGCTACCACAGCTAAAATTGGAGTATTTTAATAGAAGGCTCAGAAGACAAAGTGAAGCAAATCACTCAAAATTAGAATCTAAGAATTAGGAATCACAGAGATGGAGAATAGGAGAAAAATGAAAATTGGAGATTCAGTCCTGATGGTCAAAAATCTAACATAAGGAAGTTCCAGGAAAGGACTTCACAGAAAAAGAAGGCAGAGCGTTTTAAAAGGAATAAATCAGGGCCAGGGATTTAGCTCATTGGCTCAAGCACTTGCCTGGAAAGCGTGAGGTCGTGAGTTCAATCCCCATACCAGTAAATAAATAAATAAATAAATAAATAAATGGAATAAATCAATAGAATTTTTCAAAACTAAAAAGAGTCACAGGTTGAAGTGTGTGCTGAGTGTCCACCAAGAAAATGGATAAACACAATGGAAAAAGAGAAGACCCCCCAAGTTTTCAGAGAAAGGATCTGGAGTCAGAATGGTGCTGGACTTAGCAGAGACTCCCATCACCGTGAACCACAGTCGTCATCGTGGCCAGGCGCAAGGGAGTGTGGTTAAGGCCATTTTCTAATTAAAGCATATGGAAGCAGGGCCAAGTATCTACAGGTGGTTACTTAGACTGCTATGAGTCTGGGCTGCCTGCAGAAGGTGGCAAAGAAAAGTGATGAATTTTAAGTCAGTTAAAATTTCATAGTTGTCTCTCATCTTCATTTAGACTGAGCAGAGCTGTTCTGAGATTTCCCTCATTTTCCACCTCTTGGTTCCTGTCCTGGGGTTGATATTAGTCCACTTTCTGTGGCTGTGACAAAATACTTGAGGAAATCAACTTACAAGAGGCTCATAATTTCAAAGGTTTTGTCCTTGGTCACCTGGCTTTTCTGCTTCTGGGACAATGGAGAGGCAGAGAGCCTGGGAGGGAGCCTGGGCCGGAGCAAAGTGGCTGTGGTCATGGAAGACAGGCAGTCAGAGAAGGGGGTGCAGGAACAACAGCCACTTCAGGGATGCCTCAGTGTCGGGGTTCGGACTTCCTCCAGCAAGACCCCACCTGGCTTTCAGGACATCATGATCTAATCATGCCCCCATAACCCCACCTCTGAGCACCGCTACACTGGGGACCAACTTTCAGGAGATGAGCCTTTGGGGACATTTCAGATTCAAACCATAACAAAGTCAAATGACATTTAAACGTACGGGTTTAGTATTGATTTTCCTATCTTACCTTACAACTCTTTTTTCTTAAGGATTTGAGAAAGGCAAGGAAAAGGCAAGACATAGGAATTGGGAAGTGCTTGAGTGGGTAGGGAAATCACATTTTGAATATTAAAACTTGCCACTCCAGAGGGCCGGTTGAGAAGACCTTTGCAGGCAGCTTTGTTGGACTCACACTGCCTAGTGCAGTACTCCCTACAATAAATGGTACCCTGCAAGCAGCAGCATATCCTGCTCTCCACTCTTTTCATTAGTTGAGTAATCCTCCAGCACATGCATGTGGAAGTACTGTCAACGCAACCCGCATTGCTTACCTTTTATTTTCCTGGTAGCTGAAAGAGAGGAAAAAAACTTTCAAAGAGGGCAAACTGAAATTCTTATCCTTCCAAAGGATGAAGAACTGAACTTGAACACAATTTCTGCTTTTCCCAAAACTTTTAGTGAGCTCTTAATAAGTGACAAGTAAAACTGTTCTGATTCACCTGCTAATGAGCTGAGAGAGGGTCCAAAGAACAAAGAGGAAAATCAAAATCACTTTAGATGAGAGAAAAATGCTGTCAGACAAACAGGTTAAAAAAATGAATATGCAAGTAAAATTAATCCTTTTGTTGTAGAAACACAACGGTGAGAGCAGCAACAGGCCAAGAACATCATAAACACCCGGAAAGTTACTTTCAAACTTCACTCACTTAATACTTAGCACTGAAATCAAGCATAAGAGGGTCATTAGAGAGACCTTCTGCACTACTGCACTTAAGCAATTAGTGTGTGGAAGTAGCACAAGGATGAATTATTCGTCGGTCCTCCCACACAGCAGTTTGCTCACACAGTAAATATGAAAGCTGAGCGCTGCAGGGCAGGTTGTCTTCCCAGGGGCTGACTGCATGGTAGAACAGTGAGGGGAAGCACCACGGAAAGAGTCTCACTAACCTGTGCTACTTGGCACACAGCACATGTTCAATATTTTTAAATTCACAGTGAAGTTATTTTTTAACTAAAAAAAAATCAAATCAATGGCTCAAAAAGGAAAAGACAAATGAATCCTGCATTTATTTGTCTCAATTCATGGTAAAAATAGACCTGGTTAAACCAACTGTCCTATGAATCAAGTCATAATGATTCAACTAATGAATGCTTACCTACCTACCTACGGGGTTTTGTGCCTAATATTCAGAGTAAGCTTTACCATGGGATCCCTGCAAAGAAAATGATACATCCCGGATTGGCTAGCAGTTTGCAATAAGACTACTTATTCTCCTAATACAGATAGACTAACCACTTAAGGACATTGCACTTCAAAAAGAATCAATCATCTGATTATGATACAGGATCAAACTGTGTGGAAATAACTTTAAAAATTATGTGCATGCATAACTAACCTTGTGGCACGTATTTACTAATTATTTTCAGTATTTAAGTCACTAGCAAAAGGGCACCAAGTTACACATTCTCAATTGCCAATTACATACTAATCAACAGAATCCTATCTGAATACTAGTACAAAGGATATGTTTCCTTTTGTAATCTACCTTACCTGGGTTAAAAAGATCAAAATCGCTGCATTCAAATGCGCCTGTTCATAGTATTTACGTTTGAAAAACTGAACTGCTTGAACAGGAAACACGTGATGGAGAATTCCACTACTACTAATAGTCCTCCTAGTAAAAATATTCTGTCCCTAAGTCATCACTGTTATAAACCATTTTTAAACTATTCTACAGAAATGCGCTTTTCTTCTTTTATAGACGCATGGTTTATTTATTATTTTCCTTTTTAATTTAACGTTTTCCTTTTTTTCTAGAATGACTTTTGTAGAACACCAGAACCAGTGAGAGTACGGAGAACAGAAAAGTTGGCGAGAAAGAGGCTGCGGCTCAGAAAAAGTGTAGCAGTCTGCAGTACACCCAGGGGGCTCCTCTGCACCCGGCCCGGCCTCATCCGACCTGCGCGGGGCTGCGCGCTCGCCCCCGCCACCCGGGTCCGCATCGCCAGACGCTGGCTGTGCCTCCACACGTGTGCGCCGCTCCCGCCCCTCGCGCTCCCTCCCGTGCGACTCCGGCTCAGGCTCGCCTGGGCTCGCCGGCGCGGCGGGAGAGTTGGCGTACAGCTCCCCGCGCTCGCCTCCTCTGGCCCGCCGGCGCCACTGCTCCCGCGCGCCGAGCTCACCATGGGGCCGACTGCGGGCACCTAGGAGTTGCGGGCTGCGGAGAGCGCTCGGCCCAGAGCCCGCGGGCGGGCGATGGCATAAGGCGCGACAGGGGTCCGCCTCGAGGTAACAGAGAGGGGCCGGGCCGGCCGACGGAGGCGCGCGGCCGGGCCATGAGTTTCCACAAGGAGGACGGGGTGAACAGCCTGTGCCAGAAGGCGCTGCACATCGTCACCGAGCTGTGCTTCGCGGGCCAGGTGGAGCGGGAGAAGTGCTCGGGCATCTTCCGGCATGATCCCGGCCCCCAGGCCGGGGGCAGCACAGGTAACCGCTGCCGGAACCGCGCCCCACGCCCCGCGCCCCGCGCCCAGGCGCCCGCCCGTCTACCTCGAGTCCGTTTCCGCGAGCTGCGGCGACCAGTCGGCAGGGGGTCGGGGCCGGGTCGTCCCCTCTCCCGCCCGCGTCCCGCCCGCCGGGTCCCGCGCTCTCCACGCTTTGCCCGCCCCGGGAGAGGGACCCGCGAGGGGGCGACCCCGACCGGCGCGCGGCTGGGCCGCGCGGGACCCGGGCTGCCCGGCTCGTCCTGCGGGGCTCGGGTCACGGCGCGAGAGTGCTGCGTGGACGCGGGGTCCCCCTGGAGCTCCGGAGTGGCAAGTGTCCCCGGAGGGGTAACTTTCGGCTGCAACCTGTCGAGCCCTGGAGAGCTTTCCCAGCCTTTTAACGCCGCAGGAGTGATTTTCTGGCACTTTTGGACAATAATGGGCAACAGTGGGAATTACTGATCCCGTTTCGAGGCGACACCTAAGGTTCAGGACTCAAATCCAGAAAGTCAGAGGGAAGAGGTGACGAAGCCTTTCCACTCGGGCTCTCACACAGGCGTCCTCCCGGGCCCCTCGGGAAACTAGGGAGAAGAGGGTGGGGAGACCGCGCAGGTGACAGGCTTCTCTTAAGGTTTGGGGTCCAGGGCTAATCACAGCCACCATTTTGGTGACGCTTGGGGGAAAGGTTTGAACCGCTAGTGTCATTGTGCATTTGTCTAGCTTGCAGTGCTGTGCTCAGGGGCTACAAGGACACGGGCGTGTGACACTCGAGAAGGGCGCCTGACCTGCGAAGGTCATGTGTTGCTTCACTAATGATGGTTTGCAGGTTTGGGGCGTCCAGCCAGGAGGTTGCCCTGCCTTGCGCAGGATCTTGTTTCTTCCCCGTGGCTTTCCCCTGTTGCTTTGGTCCTCTGGCGGGGCTGCTGAGTTGAGGGTAGCCAGGACAACAGGTAGGATCTAGACTGTCAGCCACCAGGACCGTGGAGAGCCTGGCTGGGGAGGAAGCCGCACGCTTAGTGACTCCCCGGACACCGGCTCCCCAGGGCAGAGACAGGAAAGGAGAGGGGCGGGGTGGGACTCGGTTCGGTTTGGCTGGTGCCTGCCTTTGTTTGCAGGGATAGCTGCAGGGCTTTAAATTCTCTGATGGTGGAGAGTCTGTCTGTACTTTGCGGAGCCCGAGCCACTGCTTGGACCCGCTGAAGAGTGACACAGACTCTAACTGCTGCAGTCCACACCCCGGAAACTTATTTTGGGACTGTATAAACTCAACGGAGAAGCTTATCGTATTTATTTAGGTGTTAAGCTCCTAGGAGAGGACGGAAATGAAAATTGTAAGGGAAGGGACGGGTGAACTTCCTGCGGGTGTGTGCCATATGCGTTGTGTTGCACAGAAGAAAAAGCCAAAATGGTGCGACCCTGGAGAGGAAGGGTACAGGATACTTGCTCTGAAATGTCCGTAAATTCTACATATGCTCAAACTGAAACTCAGGGCAAGGGGTAAGGGAGGGCCTGGTGCTGTGGATAAACAATTCTTCCCCTCTCCTGCCCCGTTGTGATTACTCACCTGTGTTTTCCTGTGGCGAATTGGCTGGTAATATCAAAAACGCCTAAAGGTTGGAAACCAAGTATAGTACAGTGCGGTACTGGTTTCTAAGTCTTCCTAAAACGTACAGCTAAGTAAGTTTAAGGCAAAACAGAAAATGAATTGTAGGAAGCGTTCTGAACTTTTCCTGAGCACTGTAAGAAGTACTCGTAGTACTAATTTTTTTTTTCCTTGGGAACAAAAAATGAGGCAAAATTAGTCTTAAAACAGTTGTACTGAACATTTTCTCTCCCCTTAAAGGGAAATGCATTCTAGTCAAGTGGAGCCTTCGATTTAACAAGCGAACCTGTATTTTACATGGCTATCTGGATAGGAGATGTTTACTCAGTTACTTATGAGATACAAAGACAGATTAGATTACATTTGCATTTGCAAGTTTCTGCAACAGAGGTAAACTACTTTGATCTGTAAGTAGACTTCCAATATGCACAAACATCTATGAAGTAGTTTCAAAGTTTATATGCAATTACATTGCTAGTCACCCAACTTTGCACTGTGCTTGTAAGTAGATTTGCTTCTAACATGTGCCTTGTGTCCTTTATTGTAGGTCCCTAAGTGAAAGCACTTCCACTAGCTGATCCTTCTGTTCATAGAGTGGTTATTTACCCTGAAAGTAATCAGCCCTGCCTAGGTGGAATTAGTGAGCCTCACACTGTAGTGACAGTTCCAGGCTTCAAATTTGTACTCGTTCATACAGAAATAGAAGGAAAGTGATTCAACTAATACCAATTAAAGTCATTCTACATTGAAGGTGCTTAGAATCACATATGTAAACATTTTTCCACTATATTTTAAATGTCAGTAAAGTACAAGCATCACCATCTCCTTGACAATAATAGTAGCAGCAGAAGTATTACCTTGTATGAATTGAGTGTCCCCAAGCAAGTTAACCAATCCTACATTTCAGGAAAATTTGTAAAGACTTAGAAGCATCCAACACTAATTACTCTTTTGGAATAGTTTAATGGAACCATAATGTATATATTCATAATGCCTATATATATATAAAGGTATTATATATATATAGGCATTATGTATATATAGACATTTTGTATATACATAGGCATTATGTGTATATATATAATGCCTATATATAATGCCTATATATATATAATGCCTATATATATGGGCATTACAAGTATACTACAAAGTTCATCATGCACAATTTTTAGAAAATTAGATTTCGATGAATTTTTTTACCACTCTCTTTTTCTCTTTTTACCACTGACTCTCCCCCTCTACCAAAGTAGCTATTATCAACAACTAAATTCATTTTATTGTACAACACAATATAATAGAACGCTTAGGTAAAAGACAAAGCAATATACTATTCTTGAATGTTACTGTTCACATATACTGTGACTAAAATACACAGAACCATTTTTGAACTGGATTTGGGTTCATTTCTGGTCAGTCTTTCATTGCTGCTTGAATTCTTCTCAGGTTCAAGGCACTCATATTGCTTGAAAGAGAGTCCTCTACCCAAAGTCACTGCTACTCAGATTAAACCCACGTGTCCTAAGTCACACTCACATCCCAGATGCATGGATCTCACCTTAATATAAATATTTTAATAAGCATTTAATTCATCAGTGTTGTAATTTTGCATTTTCATACAATTTTAATTTGGAGCTAAAGACTCTAAAATGAAATTTTAGGCAAATTCATATAAGTGCATCGATAGTTCAATTTCTTAGGGGAGGAAAAGGTCTTCAATTTATTAAAGGAAGGGATATGAACATGTAAGTAGTAATAAGTTTCATTAAAGTATTTCACTTTAAGAAAAATAAGTAAATAAAAATCTTGCAGTTAGAACATATTTTTCTGAGATAAAGGCACTTTGGGTCTGTAATAGGACTTAAAATGAATAAAGAGACTCTATGTGTTTTCACTATTGACCCAAATAATGACTCAATTGATTTGTCGATTTTGTATCACTGTATCTCAGAGTTTTACACATCCTGAATGTCTAAGTAATTACCTTTCAGAAACATGTATCAGTGGAAATTGTCATTTGAGATTTTTAGGTAGGAAAAAGAATAACTGAACCATAATGAATTAAGAACTATATGCACGTCTGAAGAAGAATACATGAAAGTTCATTCTTCCTTCTTCCACACTGTCACTCCATAAAAAAATGGGCAGTTGCTATCACTTCTCATCTCACTGTCACTCTGTTACATTATTAATTTAATCATCATTGTAATTTTGCTTTCATGAAAAGATTTGCTTGGGCTGCAACAACATTATTTTTTTTTAAGACAGAGTCTCACTATGTAGCCCAGGCTAGCTTCAAACATACAGTGATCCTCCTGCCTTAGCCTCCTGAGTGCTGGGATTACAGGTGTGTACCACTGTGCCTGCCTGCAACTGCATTATTTTGCAAGTTTTTTTGAAAACTAAACCTTGGCAGGAGACAAACATTACCATTAATGTCTGAAAAAAAGTTTCCAATGCCAGTTAACATTGTCTCAGATTTGAAAGTACTGTTAGGTTCCATTGTGTTTACATAGGTGGGTCTGTGATGAGGCCACATGACTAAATTCTGGCTATTAGAATCTCACAGTGTCAGCGGAAATGATATGCACAGCTTCAAAGGTGCACCCTTAAAATTGAAAGCATTACACGTTCACCCTCCTTTTTCATTTGAGAGTCTTCCTCCAGGAAGCTGGAATGTAGACATGTAGTTTTCCATGTTGGACTTTTAAAAACAAGGTGAAAGTTTCTGAGTAAGAACAAAAATATGGAAGAAATAAGGACTCAGACACCTTAGAATTGATCTGTCTGCCCTGGCCTGCTTATGTTGGACCACATTTCTCTTATGTGAGGAAAATAAACTATCTTGTTTAAGTCACTATTTATTTGAGCCATTGTTACAATAATCAGAACCATGACCTGCTATAACAGTACTATCATAGCAGTTGTATAAATAAGAAAACTTTAAAGATAATCCCAAAGTTTTATGTTAGAGGTGACTGCTTCAGCTTTGAGTGAAGACCACTGTTTGGAGTTTTACTTCTTCCCTTTCTCTACTGTACACAGAGATACACTCTGTGACCAGGCAACAAGGATGAGTAACCAAAGAAACAGAAAACCTGAAATATCCATGAATTAAATTATGACTTCTGATTCATTGTGAGAAATCACAATTTTATACATTCTGAAATTTTAAAGATGAGTAGAATTTGAAAATTAAAAAATAAAGACATCTAAGCAGTGGTAGTTGGAATTGAGAGCATCATGATTATGCTTTTTTGCAGTCAGGATTAGGTTATATGAATAGTTGTACTCACAAGCCACAATGAATAAAATAATGCAAATGTGATTATGTCATTATATAAGACCAGTAAAGTGAAATTCTGCTTTGCCAACAGTTTCTGAGGAATTAACATGTCCAGGGTTACTGTGTTTTCTCCTGAGAGCGATCTTTTGTCAATCTTCCCAGTACTGTGTTGCCTTGTTTTGCTATATTAAGATAAAATGGTGGGGCAAAATCTTTATAGCTGAAATAAATTAGAAATGTATAGTCAAACAGACAGAGACAAGTAGGTAAGTAGACAGCAGTAGAGCAATATTTATTCAAACGTATGTAATCAAACCAGAGTTTGAGCAATTTTAAATCTGATTATCTCACAGCCTAATCTAATTTTGTAAATTTCATTAACTCCTAATCTTACCAAGATATAATAGAATGAATGCTGTATAATGGATTCTTTTTAATTATCTGGAGACATTGAAAATTTGAGCTAGAGAGAACCTAGTCATCAAGTTTTGCCATTGTAATGGGTAACTTAAATGTCCTGGAAGCAAAGACCAGTTCACATTGGCCACCCTGGCCTCCCAGTGGTTGATCCCTTTCCCGCAGGGTTGTTTTCTCCACTTGTCCTCTTTTTCTTTTCATTCCCAAATCCCCAGACAAAAGTACCTCAGAAACTCCACCCATCAATCTCTACTTATCTCTAAGACTGTCCGTAAGTCTGGCAAAATACCACCATTGTGTCATTTCATCCTTGCAATCACTCTCGCCTTTGGGGTTTATCACGTTCTCCTGGAAAAACAAACCAAAAGCCTTCATTCACAGGTAGCTCCACCTACTTCTCTATCTTTGCACCCCACGTCTTAGTATTTAGAAGGTTTTAAATCAAGGCGGAGGACTAGTCCCACTCCATTAAGTCTCAAATTGGAAAGAACTCTAAATTCTGACCTGGCAGCCTACATTTTCTTACTGCATTTTCTCGTGTTCTCGAGAGTTACCATTTAAAAATTTTCTCTCTTTTTAAATACCCTAAATTATTTCTGGATAACCTAAACAACTGACAGTTTATCTTCTCCTGTGGAGAGATAAATGACTTTGGTATAAGCAAGAATTCCCTTGAATCACTGCCCCAAGACTGGTAAACTTAACCCGCTTCCAGGGTCATCCTTTCCCTTACAATGAAGGGATGCTCCAGTTTTCTCACCTTTGCTTCAGATGCCATCCATGGCGACCTTTTGAGGGACTCCTCTGTACGTGACTCCACTCCCTTATCATGGCCTTCAGTGATTCAACTTAGTGTGATCAGTTTATATATTTCATTACAGATACAATACACAGGATGCTATCCCAGATAATGGATTTCATATGACATATCTAATAGCCACAAGAAAATAATACTTTTTAAAAAACATTATGTCCCAAGAGTTTGGAGTAAAAGGATTATAGGCTAATCTATGCTGCAGTGCTAGCAGAGTGAGTGTTTTAGGAACTCTTGAGAGCCAATGGCTCCAGCAAAGAGGCACCCTTGGGTCCGATTGTGGAAGGATGATTACAGATGTGTCAGATGGCTAAGCGGGAGCAGCAGCTGCCTAGGACCTACATGAAATAGCTCAAACGAAATGATGAGAAAGTAGTATGTGCTCAGAGTAAGGTGTAGTAGGTGAGGGATTGGCAGGGGAATAAGCTGATCGGTAGCCAAGGGTCAAGCCAAAAAGATACTGTAGGAGGTCATTGCTTTGATACAGATGGCTCCAGGGAGATCTGGGAGGTTATTAGGCTGGGAGAGCTGGGTGACTATACATCCCAGCTGCTAAGACCAGACTTGCCACTACCCTGACTTTATTCATATAGCTCTTGCTTTCAAAAGTGTCCCACTTCGGAAGAAATACTAAATGTTCTCCCAAATTATAGCACCATATGTTGATTTCGAAAAGAAAGATTTTAGCAGAAAAAAAGAAGTATATGTAGGCTCAGAAATTTCCACAAGGCTGTTTCCTGACATGAGAACTTACAAAACCAAACAGTGTCTCAGAAGCAGTGGCAAAAATGCATTATATATATATATATATATATATATATATATATATACATATATATAAAAACCTTTGTGGCCAAGAGTGTACAAGGTTCTCTCAGGCCTGAACCCCAGGTGTTTTCAGAAACTGACAACTACTTCCTTCCTTCTCCTGACCCACGCTGTCCTTATACATTGGCTTTTGGCTCCAACTTGATAGAAAATCTCTTCTTAAAGAAGCTAATTAAGCTGATATCTACAGAGTATAAAGAGAGTAAGTATAGTTGAAAATACATGCTGATTAGGGAGCTGTCTTGGTCTGTTTTGTGTCACTATAACAGAATACTGCAGACTGGGTAATTTACAAGAAAAGAACTCTAGTTCTCAGGGTTCTAAAGGCTAGAGCACCCAACCTCAACACAGCGGCATCTGGTGAGGTGCTCCATGTTGTGTATTTCCATGGCTCAAGTGGAACAATAGAGAGCACAGCAGAGCAACAGGACGAGAAGCAGCAGTGGAACTCACCCGTCTCACCAGCATTCCCCTGTATGAAAACCATTAATCCGTTCATGAAAGCAGAGCCCCCAGGAGTGAATCACCTCTTCTGAGATCTCAGTTTCCCACATGGTTGCATAGGGGATGAGGTTTCTAATACGTAGACCTTAGGCCGGACATTCAAAGCAGAAGCAGAAGTCATAATTCTGTTTTCTCACCTATTTCTTTAAACCACAGCTAATAACCAAGAAGTGTGTTCCTTTTATATTTTTCTCTTTTCTCCAGGTCATAAGTAATTAAAGTAAACTAAAATTTAAAATACAATCGTGCCATTTTCATCAATAGGATACAAATGGAAAACATTCAATGGCTGCCTTAGTACACAACAGGAAAATATTATTGTTTATATCACATAATGTCAAAATTAATTTTTATTCTTATAATTAAGTAGCAATAAAGACTTGGAAATGTTTCAATTTCTGAATGGATTTCCATTAGCTACAAATTGTATTTTGCTAATCAGGAAAATATGAATTAAAACAAGGTATTATTTCTCTATTAGATCAGCAAAATTAAAGGACAGCAGTATTTTCTGAAGTTGTAGGAACTGGTAAATTGACATAATGTTTTTGTTATAGCAACTTTGGGACTCATTTTGAAAATATCTAGTAAGATATGTATACAACCTATTACTCACTACTTCTGTTGCAAGGTATTTACCTTAGAAAAACATTTAGAAATACATGCATGAAGAAAAAGATACAAGGAAGCTCATTGTCGTATACTGTAGTGTTGTGGTCCTAATCTAAATATCCACCATGATGAATTACTACGTAATGTTTATTGTTAACATGAAGTTAGACTTCACGTATTGTTGAGTGAAAAATCAAATTGAAGGGAAATATGTGTAGTAAGTGGTTTATGTAAGAAAAGAGTATCATGTAATTGTATGAGCCTTGCAGGTTTTGTTTGTTTTAAGGACTGAACCTAGGGCCTTCATACTAGGGCACACCTCTGAACAGTATGCCCAGCCTTTTTATTTTTTATGTTTTAAAATTTTGAAACAGGGTATTTTTAAATTGCTAAAGTGTTCCCTAGGCTGGGCTTGAATTTATAATCCTCCTGCCTCAGCCTCTCAGTGCTGAAATTGTATGTGAACACCACCATACCCAACTTGTTCATGATTTAATAAGAGATATTTTGGTTTGTTAGAGGGGTAAACAGACATGCATAGTTGGTATCAGTGGTAATTTCTAGAGAGGGTCGGAACTAGATTTAAAGTGACAGTTAGAGGAAATTAGATATTTTTTATTGGTTTACTAGGGTTTTCATGAAAGTGTATGCCAGATTGGGTGGTGACAACAAAAATTTACTCCCTTACAAGGAGTGTTGGGGTCAAGACTGCATTGTTCTGAGCTACTGTCCTTGGTCAGTACATGGCGATCATTCTTCGTTTCTTCGACTGTGACTGTGTCCTAGCCTTTTCTTAGAAAAGACACCAGTTCCATTGAGCCAGAGCTGACATACATGGCCTCATTTAACCTTCAGGACTCGTTGAGAGGCTTGATGTCCCAACACAATCATAATTGGAATGTTAGGACTTCAAGTTAAGAATGTGTTCTGGGGGAGGGAGAATAATTCCTCCAATAATTTCCTAACATTTTTATCTAAAATAAACAGAATTTGGATTTCATGTTGAGGCTAAGAAACAGTTGTAAAAGAAAACTATAAAGTCGGTCAAATCAGTTTGGTCTTCCATAATTTAAGAATACTGTAATATCAGAGTACTAACTTTGATTATCTTTGAGAGGTGAAATGGAAGTATATAGAGGGAACATTAACTTGTTTTATTAGATTTTACTATTGAGAACAATGTTAGATTTATAGAAAAATTAGAGAGTATGTATCTCATATTCAGTTTCTCCTAGTATTTACATCTTAGTATGGAACATTTGTTACAGTTCACCAACTAATATTGTTACATTATTAGTTAAAGTTCATATTTGGTTCATATTTTCTTAGTTTCTACCTAATGACGTTTTTCTATTCCGTGATCTCATCCACAATATCACCTTGCATTTTGTGGTCATATCTCCTTAGCTGCTTCTTGGCTATACCAGTTTCTTAAACTTTTTGTGTCTGTGTGTGATGACTTTGATAATTCAGAGGAGTACTTTTCAGGTAATCTGTAAGATGCCTTCTCTTGGAACTTGTCTGATATTTTCATCATGATTAAACTTGGGTTATGGTTTTGGGACATGAAGACCCCATAGGTAAAGTGCTATTTTCATCAGGTAATATCACAGGTACATGCTATTAGCATGGCTCATCTGCACTGGTGATAACCTGGGTAAGGTCAGTCTTGAGTTTCTCTACCCCAGAGTTACCCCTTTACATACAGAACCTCTTGAAAGAAAGTTGCTGTATATCCTGTGCAACCCATACTTAGAAATGGAGTGTTAAGGCTGGAGCAGCCTCATAAATTGTTTGGAAATCTTCAGTAAAGGAATTTTCTTGCTTCTACCTCATTTATTTGTTTATCCATCCTAACTTTTTATTTTATTTTTATTTTTATTTTATTTTTTTGGTACAGGGGATCATGCTTGCCAGGCAGGCACTTATGCCACTGAGCTAAATCCCCGGCTCTCCATTCTAACTTTTCAACCATGTTTCTTTAAACCCCTTTATATAATACACATATATTAATATTGTAATTAATTTAATAAAATAAAGATATGTAGATAGCAATTTATCTTAGCCCATTCACACCATCATAGTAAAATACCATGAACTGGGTGGCTTATAAGTAACAGAAATTGATCTCACACATACTGGACCCCAGGAAGTCCGAGAACAAGGCACTGGCAGTTCCATGTCAAGCGAGGACCTTTTGTAGTCTGTTTTCTGTTACCATAAAAGAACACCCGAGACATGGTCATTTATGAAGGTAAGAGCTTTATTTTGACTCTTGGTTCTGGAGGCTGGGAAATGCAAGATGAGGTAGTCAGATCCGGTGAGGACCTCATGCTGCTTCAACTCATAGCAGAAAGAAGGGCAAGCAGGTATGTGCAAAGGGAGTAGACCCTCAGGGCCCATCTTCTTTTGTAAAATTCTGGTCTCAGAGTCAGTAATCCAGTCCCCATAGAGTGGGAACTCAAGCATTTCAGCAGTGCTGTTCAGGAGCACTCTACCCCGTCACGCAAGCACATCAAAGTAGGCCTTACTTTCCAACACTGCTGCACTGAGGCCTTAAGGCTCCTACACAGGAATTTCAGAAGAACGCTGAAGCCAGAAGAGGGCTTCTTCCTGGTTCATGGAGGCAACTTCCTGTATCCTTCTATGGTAATGGTGGGAGTTGCTGTGGGCCTATTTTATAAGGTTATTAATGCCAGCCTCAAGATTCTGGCCCAAGGCTAAACACCTTCCCAGAGGCTCCTCCTCCTAATACCATCACCTTGGGTTAACATGTGAATTTTAGGGGGACACAACTATTAAGACCACAGTACAATTCATTAACTAACTGAGGAATTAAAAATTAGGAGACAGAAAGTTGTTAGAAATGACTATGGACTTGGAAAGCATAACTAATAACATACCCATTCAGGATTAGTCATGCCATTCTCATTTACACTGCAGAAAGCAAGTAATAATAATAAAAAACTGGAAGAGTAGTAAGATCCAAAATGTACAATAGATATTGTAATAATGAAAGGGAAAGAAAGTGCTGAAAATTAAAGAATAACTGGGATAGGGGAAAGGAGAAATGGAAGGAAGGAAAAGATTATATGTATGTAGGTATATACATATAACTGTATGTATGTATAAGTGTGCAAGATTGATAACTACTACTAATTCTGTTAGTTCATCAGAAAGAATAGTTTGTGTTGTCATTATTTGATTGTATGATCATTTTTTATGCCTAGATTTTGTAACTTGAATGACTACTTCTAAGATAACAATATGCAATATGTTAACTAGTGTTGATTTCTTAGTTTTTTTTTAATTCTGTATTATTTCTACCCTTTTTTATGTTTTGTTTTTTAAAAATAAAAAAATAAAAAATGATTTCTGTTTCTGGCTTAGAGAATAAGATGGTTCATCTTCAGATCAAAGATGAAGCAGACAGAAGCATTTTCTGTTGTGTGTGGGTTTGGAGTTTAACTTTATGATTTCGTGGCAGACTCAGGCTGTCAGCCCTTATGGGCGAAGTCTTACTCCCTTGTTGTGTAACTTGGAAATGTTATGTACATGTCATGTGCTTCCTGTATGTAACCAGAAAGTTTTCCTGGGGTGAAAATTTTCAAAGATCTTCTATTATCTCACCATTTCTGCCCCTTGCTGGTCAATACTGACTGATATTTCTCTGCATTGTAATGTTTTCCAGATATTTCGGTCAGCCTATTAGCAGTCGTCGTCAGCTTCTGTGGCCTGGCCTTGTTGGTTGTCTCACTTTTTGTCTTCTGGAAGTTGTGCTGGCCATGCTGGAAAAGCAAGCCCATGACTCCAAATGCCAGCACCCGCCCACAGAGCATTTCAAGTGCTCCCACAGAGGTTTTTGAGACTGAAGAGAAAAAAGAGGTCAAAGAAAATGGAAAGCCAGAGCTAAAAGCTATGGAGCCCGCCATAAAAATTAGCCACACTTCTCCTGATATACCAGCAGAAGTCCAAACTGCTTTGAAAGAACATTTAATTAAGCATGCGCGTGTGCAGAGACAAACTACTGAGCCTACTTCTTCATCCCGGTAAAGAAGGACCCAGTACATTAAACCATCTGTGTGCATGTGTGTGTGTGCTTGCACAGGTGGTGTGCAATTTCACAAAAGTAGAGCAGAGAACTGAGGTGGAAAGACAGGAAAGAAAAGAGAAACCAGAGCAATAGGGATAGCATAGAAAACACACAATTTAATAAAGAAAGAAAGGGTAGGGCTGAGCAACTGAGGACAGCAGATGAGAACAGTTCCGGGAAAGGCACTTTGGTAGAATTGGAGGCTTCTGTAAAATCATGTCACAGAGATTTATTTAACTCTTCTTAGAAACATCATTGCTTGATAACTCTTAATAATAGTCTGTAGATTTAATCAACCAATAAATATTGAGAAAAAAAAACAACAACTAGCCTTTTGAAATGTATATAGTAAAGGCACAACAACCAGGAATTATCTAGCAGTTTATAATCACTACGAAGAGAGACACATGGTTAGTCTACAATTATTTAGCACCTATGCTGTAAACACAAATTAGCTGGAAAATTTCATTGCTCATTTAAGGTCATATAAACCATACTGTTATCCTGGACAGTTCCACTAGAACCTAAATATTCTGAGCACACCAAGAAGGGTACCCACAAGAGAGGAAGATTTCCTTAAGGAAATATTTCCTAACCAAGCCTGGAAAAGGCAGCAAAAGTCTGTTTGGTTAAAAATAATTTGCCGCAACATATTCAAATTGTATTAACTGTAAGGGAAAAGACACTGCTGAAGAGACATTTTTCTCTGCTATCTGTAGTTATCAAGGGGAGTAACTACGATTTCCAGCTTATTAGATTACTTCCTAATCCTACCTCTCTATACCAAGGGAGTGTCTGTGCTTTTTGACAAAACATACTTTTGTGAGTTTAGAAATCTATCCAACTGAACAACTGGATTATGTTTGCAGCTAGGACTGAAAGACTATTCAACAAATCTTTTATATAAATAAAATAAGATTGGGTTTTATAAATAAATCACCTATATCTGAAATCTAGTCTTGAGAGATAAGAACAATTGTTACTCACCATTGAAATGAGGAATTTTGGGATAAGAAAGATGGATGGAGGTATCTTATCTATGCTATACTTTTCTGTGCTACTTACATTTTACCATCAAGGCATGTTTCATATTTAGGTATTGCTTTGAGAAGATTTTCTGCATAGTGGCATTTAGGATCATTTAAAATCTATTCTTTTTATAGCTCTTGTTTATTAACAGTAAATGTTTATTAACAGTAAATGTTAATTTTAACTATGGATAAATATAACATATGAAATAAGCTACTTTTTTTTACATGTTCTACAAATGGGGGAAAAGCTTTTGGGAGAACTTATTTTTTAAAATTTTGCTCCTGTTTAAAGAGATCTCACATGATTCCTTGATTATTAATATTATTCCTGAAACCTAGGGCCAAATATGATATTTAATTTGTAAGAAACCTTCAGATGCTCAAAAATTTTAGTATAAAAAACTTTAATTAAACTACAAAGCACTTCCAAAATAAAGTTGTCCTCCTTATCCTTGTAGAAGGCCTTCTAAGACACCCAGTGAAAGCTTAGCAAATACTGCATTTTTTTCCTATGCATATAAACCTATAGCATCAATTGATGGATTAAATACTTACCTATTTAACTAATAAATCAGGCTCAGTAAGAGATTAGTAACAATTGAAAAATAAAATAGAATGATAACAATGCACCGTCCTTAAAGTCATGCGATTATAGTCTCTCGTAGGACATCTTGTCGTGCAATACTCACCCCTTTTGTGCTGCTGTGAGATAGTGGAGGGGCTGCGTAATTCAGTCAATAGTGTGAGCTTTATGCTGCAGTGTTGGGCTCCTGTCAAAGGGCTACTTAAACACAGGTACCATGACAGTGGATCTGAACCCACGATAGCTATAAGTGACTGTGAGCTGAGGAGCTTATGCACATGGAAATGCTGAGCAAAGGGATGATCCACATCCTTGGGGGAAGGAAGCAGAGTAGTGTGAGAGTTCATCACACTTCTCTGAATGATGTCCAATGTAAACTTATGAATCGCTTATATTTGGAATATTCCAGACATTAGTTAGCCACTGGTAACTGAGAGTCATCTAAAACAAAGAAAAGTAAAACTAAGGCTAAGGGGAGCTACTGTATTAAAAAAAAGCTCTAAATACCTGTCAGTTTAGTCTTCACAATTATTCAGTTCTTTCAGTTGATAAGTACCTGTCACATACGGAAACTCGATTAATGAACACATATTGAGTTAATCTGTGCTTTTAGAGATCTCAGAATTTCCATCTCCAAAATGTTAACTGTTGAATATAAAGAGACAGTTTCTTTGGTTACCCCTAGCTAGAGAAGAATGAAGGAATAAGTGCAGAAAATTTTGTGAAGACTTGGCTTTGGCCACACACGTGGCTTCTGGAAATAGTAGACACTAGTAGTATAGACACATAATTTTATCACAGGATTTCACAGTAATTATGTGAAATTGAAAACCAAAGGGAAAAAAACCCTTTTCTCTCTGTCTGAACAAACACAAAATTAGATTATGTATGTCTGATATTTTCTAAGAGGGAATAATACAATACTAATTTATCGTTTTGCTATAATTTTGATAGCAGTTCATCTGCTTCTTTGAATTTCCTTATTTACTTGGGTAACTGGAGACAAGAGAGGAAAAACAAGTATTTTAGGGCTCTTGTGATTTAGTTACTATGCCACATACCCTTCTTGCTAATCTTTCATCAGCCTGCATGAAGTGTTATTAATCATCCCCATTAGTTGTGAGTTAACTGAAGACCAGAGGGACTAAAAACGTTTGCCTCAATTCGTGAAGCTGGCAAGTTTAAGAACTCAAATTTATTCTGATTAATGGAACACATTTTAAATTGTCAAGCCAGTGGGAAGTACTGTTTCTGCAAGAAAGGACACTGGTTATAAAGTCACCTGAAGACGTGTAGCTCAGAGGTGAGAGAAGAGAGGCCTTTCTGCTCTTTTACTCAATTAGTAGTTTGAAGTTGTGTGTGGTTGTTGTGAATGACAAGAGCCATGATTCCAAACTGGTTTGACCTTGGGATGAGTTCTTTGCAGCAAACTTGATTACTTTTATTTCTCAAAAACCCTCATCTACATTAATTACTTCATCATATTAGAAATTACCTTTATTTGGAGAGGAAGAGGAAATTGCAGCGTTCATTATACAGTCCCCTTGGACATAGAGATGGAGAGTGCATTATTATAAATCAGATTATTGAACTTAATGCCAACTTTTCTTTGAGACAGGGCAAATCAAACCTACCTGCATGTGCATACACATGCATGTGCACACGTGCACACATACACACACACAGAGCAATTTTCATACTTGGTTTCCTAACCCTTATTAGGCCCAGCTCTTTGGGGACTTTCTTTTATGTGATTCAGACAGGTGATAACATCACACACTTTCATATATTTTCTCTATACTGGAATAACATTCTGGTAGTTCTGGAAGTTAGCAGCCTAGCTGGAAACTGCCACATTTCCCAAATTCTGATCTGTCTTTTTAAATATGTGAATGTCTGATACCATCAGCCTTTCTGCGAACTAAGTGACCCAGCTGGCATTCATGAATTTCTTCATTACTGACACTCTTCTGATGCCCATTTTGTTGGGTATTCATTCATCCAGTAACCTTATTCAATATATGTTTACTTCTGGGTATAGCCAGTATATTCTACACATTCTCTCCACTCTGAAAAGTCTAAGGAGCTATGAAGAAATGTACAGTATTAGGTGGACCTAAGACACGTGATACTTACTTCATTCTAAGGAATTATACAAGGATCTACCCTGTGGTGAAGAAGTGAAATTCAAAATTTAGAGAAATTATTTCCAGCTGGGTCACAGAGAGACACCATTAAGCTGAAACTGGGAATTCACATGTTGTGCATGACAATTGTAAGGGGATGGACATCCCAGATAAACACATTATTCATGAAAAGTCAGAGGACAGGAAATCTTGCTATGAAAACAGCGGTTAAGCTACTTTTGATCAGAAAATAGAGTTGAGAGGGGAATAATGGGGGAGAAAGTCAACTGGAATTAAAGTACAGGGAAGTTTTAAAATCATGGCTCAGATGTCCAGGGGCTGTCCTGTCAGCAGTATTTGCAGTACAAGTCAGTTGGATAAGAGCTATGCTTTAGAATACTATTAAAATGGCAGTGGTTTATAAGACAGACTGTAGGGGAAGGCATCTACATAATCTGACACTAATACACTATTTCAGGCATAATGAAAATGAGGAAATAGCAGACAACAATAAAGAGAAACTGTAGAAAATTAGTAAGAGGTCCAAGATCCCTTATAAAAAAATTATTAAGTGCACGTCTGTCATTCTATGTCTTTTAAAAACCTGACATTGATGGCAGTCATGATCTAACCATACCAAGGTGCCTTTATAACATTTGAGTTTTTTTACATACCCCCAGACATACAGTTCTGTGCTGTTTCTGAAGCAGAAAATCTGTATTCATTTCTGTGTTGCTTTTTTGCTGCCTAAGAAATCACTATGGAAAATCAGGATATACCTGCTGAATTAAAGAATTAATAAATGAATTCAGTGACCTAATCTTGTCTATCCAAGTAGGACATTTCACAGTTACTCACGAGACAGGTACAGGGCTTATTTATGTGTCCCTTAAACACCTCAACTCTCGTTGCCTCTATATTTTTGTTCACACTGCTTCTTTTGTCTAAATACTGACCTTTTTTAAAAATCTACTATAAGATTCACAGAGAATGCACCTGAGAATCTACTTTTCTGCCCAATTATAAGCTATTATCCTTTGTTATTTAAATCTGTAGTTACAAGCTAGCAATTAATTAGTCTTTTACTATTGAGCTCCAGCTATTTGCCAAATTAAATCCTAACTTGTCAGAGAACAAGGGTGTGCAACCTACTCTTTTGCCTTCTAATTTCCAGCACTCTGTAGGTACCTAATACGCATCAAGTGCAAGCTGTGGAGTGATAGATTATCACTTCATTTTGGTCTTTTAAAGACAGCATCATGTGGTGAGCCAAAACTGGTCATGTTTTGAAGGAGGTTAAGTGATGGTATCCACAGAGGGATGAGTACTAGAACCAATTTCTGTACAGCCATTAATGGTATGAAGATCAAATAAGTAGTGACAAAATAATTTGTTGAGGATAAAAAAATTACATAAGTTTGTCACTGTTAGAGAGGATTCTTGGTACATATTGAAAGTAATTACAAAACATAATAGGAGTTTCAATTTAGCATGAACAAAAGCAGGAAAATCTACAGGTGGAAAAATCACTGGCTCATATATACTGATGGATTTGCAGTACTTACGATGAGCTGTGGTCAATTAAAAAGTAATTCTTTATTATGGTAGCTATTTTGGATTTACTATTATCTTGTTTTGAAGTGCTGTATTGCATTCATTGTTGTGTTTTTATCGATCCTATTCTCTTCTGTTTTGTTTGATTTTCCTATGTCCGATGATATGGGCAGCCATTTTGAAGGCAAGAGGCATTATGGTAGCCACTGTTGATTTTCTATCATTTTGTCTTGAAATTCTGTATCACTTACACTGTTTTGGTTTTTTGTTTGTTTGTTTGTTTTTTCTTGTCGGTACCAGGGATTGAACTCACAACTTTGCGCCTGCCAAGCAGGCACTTAAGCCACTGAGCCAAACTCCCAGCCCTACTTTCCTAGAGGCAGGGTCGCACTAAGTAGTTCAGGCTGGCCTTGCTCACGTTGTAGCCCAAGTCGGCCTCAAACTCACAGCGCTTCTCCTACCTCAGCTTCCCCAGTGCTGGGATTAAAGGTGCATGCCACCACGCCCAGCTTACATTGTTTCATCTTGATTGACTTTATTCTGTTTTATTTTCCTTGATTTTCTCTTTAAAATTAAAAGTTAAAAAAAGAAAAGTAATTCTTAAGATGATCACACAGAGTGCCAGAGAGAATACTGAATGTACCTTATTAAAGAAAATGAAGAATTACATAAAAATAAACAGCATCCCATAGCTTTCTTTACTGTAAAAGCTTTTTTAAAAATTAAATTTCTTTCAAGAGATAGTAAAAATCGAAAAGTATTCATTCCAAGCCATTGTAAGGAATGGAAAACTGAGGTTACACAAATGGAGAAGTTAAGAAATAGGCAACCAACTGTAATATCAAGAGGCAGTACTTCTCCAGAGTAATGGAAAGACCCGTGTTCTAGATTCTTGAAATAAAAGTTCATAAATCAGTAACTCGATTAAGTAATCTCCTTCACGAAAAATGTGTGTTTTCTTGCTTCTTTCTAAAATGGGGTAACTTTGAACCAAGGCCAGACACACAACCTTATAAAACAGATTCAAACTTGAAGAGTTTGGTTTCTGCCACTAATGAGTTTTTCTTCTACATACGCACTAATTATCCCTTGGCTAGGCACTTCTTTATGATAAGCATCTTCATGATAAACTCTATTGTCATAAACTCTAAGAGACAGTTCCTTAGTCCCAGCATATGTTTATTATGAAACACATAAAAAGATGAAAAAGTACTTAAGTGTCTGGCATTATAAAGACTCAAGTCTAGTAATAGAGTTGAGGAGCAGAAGACAGACATGGCAATAGGTAATTTCAGAGCATTGGTCGCAATGTGCTGCAAGCATGTAGTGATGTAGAGGGCTGGAGGCAGTGACGAGGAACGTTTTAGAGACAAGTGCTCAGGCTGCAGCCCAAAACCCACATGTTGATCACAAAGAGCCAACACTGCAATTAAACCTGAATACTGAGATTTTAGTTTAGAAAAAATCCTCATATGTTAACATCTTTTGTCTTAAAAGAAAAACAAAATGCGTGCCATAGGTTCGCCACTACTACTATAGCAGAACTCAGCTGAATGACTATGTTTATTTTTTTTTTCTAAAGCACTCCTGGCTTACTAAGTGAGCTCATGATACTTGGAAATATTCTAAAGTAAGGGCAGCCCTAAAATGGTAAACTTTATGTGAATATGTAGCACTGAAATATAGAATTAAGGTCAAAAGAACTTTTAGGTACCTGGTAACTCTTCAAAGTTATTTCATGAGTCTAAAATATATAATTAAGGTCAAAAGACTCTCTAGGGTTTCAGTAATATTATAAAGTAAGCTCTTAAATTTATTATTATGACCAGTTCTTGAGAATTTTTTTAACAATTAAGGCTTCATTATATATTTACTTCTTATTTTGTAATATAAAATAGTATATTGTCAGAATTTTATTTGTGAGTCAATAATTGCCAAGGAATATTTTCCAAACTAATTACTTTATATACACCCCTTTAAATATGTTCTATAAAAAGCAACTTCTTATCATCCCTTATGATATTTTCTGCTTTTTTAACTTGGAAAGAGATCAAGGCAAGTATTTTTAAAATAACTAAATTTTGTTTTATTTATTGCTGCTAAACAAAAATTGCCTGTGAATATTTTGTACAGAATAAAGTATGGTTTAGGGTTAGGGTTAGGGTTAGATTTTAACCATTGCATTATATACTTGAGACTAAACTCAGTTGTTTCTCCAATTTTTAATATTACTAACTTTTTATTTAGTCATGTGGCTAAATTTTTCAGCAAAAATATTTAATCATTTTATTTGTTCAGTAATATTTATTGAACACTTGTTATGTGCCAGACATGTTTTTGATATCTGACACAAACTGTGGAAGAAAACTATCAAAATTCTCCACCCCCATCTTGTGAATTGTGACGTATTAGGAGACAACCTGTTAGAAAGTAATAAATTCTAAGCCAAGCATGGTGGCACAATCCTATAATTTCAGAACTCTGCAAGACTGAGGCAAGAAAATCACAATTTCATATCCACCCTGGAGAACTTAGCAACTTGCCGATCTCCTGTCTCAAACAAGTAAAAAATGGCTGGGCTGTAGATCAGTGCTAAGATCCTGGCTTCAATCCCAAACAACACCACCACCAAAAAACAAACAAACAAACAAATGAAAATTTTAATAAATTACATAGAAAATAAAAGCACAAAAATGGATTGAAGAATCTGAGTGGGAAAGTGTTAAAATTTGAACTGTGGCATCAGGATTCATCTTCCTGCAACGGTAACATTTGAGCAGATGCATTGGTAGAGGAATGGGTAGTGAAGCGTTTGAGAGAATTTTTTTAGAGAGAAGAAAGCTGGTAACCTGATTCAGCCTTCTCACCCAAAAGTGATTTGGCTTTTACTGAGTAATAAGGGAAGGTACTAGAGGGTTTAAACCAAAATCATTGCTCTGTGTGACTTTTCAGGATTAGACTCTGAGCGCAGGAGCCGGAAGACAGGCAACCCATTAGGAGGCTGTAGTCCAAGCAGGGGGCCACTGGGCTTGAGCCAGAGCAGTACCAGTGTACAGCTGTGAGCACTGACTGGTGTCAACATATATTTTGAACATAGAAAAAGCAAAATAGCCTGGTAGATTAGCTGGGGCATGTGATTGGAAAGGGAGGCATCAAGGATGGCTTTGATGCTTTGGCCTGAGCACCTGGAAAAACTGTGTTGAGACAGACAACACTGCGTAGAGTGAGTCTGAGAGGCAAAAACAGAAGGTCTGGACCACTGGATTTGAAGTATCCCGTGGGAGTTCTAAGTGCAGAGGCAGAATAAGCAACTGGAAAAGGGACTCTGGAATTCTGGAGAGAACCTGTGATACACAGGAGATGTGATTAAAAAATATAGTATATGTTCAAATTTAAAACAAACTTTTATAGTAAAAGACACATTGCCATTAAGCAACCTTGTTCAAGATAACTAAGCAAAATAACAACCTTTGTTATGGTCCTACCGCCTTGTTGTGAAAGCCTATATTGTTATTGCTTTGGGTTTTTTGTTCTTGTTGTTTATTTGTCTTTTTGGCTTTTTGTTTTTCTTGTATTTTGCTTTGCTTTGTTTTGTTTTTCCCTCTAGTACAAAAAGGATAGATATACGTGTATAAGCTTATAAATGCCTAGAACTTCTAAAGAATTTACAAGAATTGATTTTATTATGTGTAATGGTATGAACAGCTACTTTGAAGAAAACGAGACATTATGATAGACATTGTTGATTTAATATCATCTTGTTTTGAAGTCCAAGAATGCTTTTATTCTTTGTTTTGATTGGTTTTAGTCTGTTTTCTATTATTTGATTTCACTATGTGTGAAAGTATGGACAGCTATTTTGAGGAAAACAAGAGACATTATGGTAGCCATTGTTGGTTTCCTATTGTCTAGTTTTGAAGGCCCATAGTGCTTTCACTCTTTTGATTAGTTTTATACTATTTTGTTTTGTTTGAACTTATTGTGTCTGAAGCTATGGAGAACTATTTCGAAGAAAACAAGAGACATTATGGTAGCCACTGTTCATTTCCTGGTATCTTATTTTGAAGTCCTGTGTTGCTTGCACTGTTCTGTTCTGATCTGCTTTGTTTTGGTTAGTTTTATTCTCTTTAAAATAAAAAAAAGCAACCCTGCTTCAAGAAAAATGCTCACCCTTGCCTCAAGCACTTTTTCTGTCAGTTTTGCCACTTCCTCAAACCATTCTGGAAGTCCTGTAGCTGCACTGTCATGACTTCCTCAATATCCTGATTCAAAATGTTTACCTTTTATGGTCATTTTGACTTTGAGGAAGAACCAAAAGTGGCATGGTACCAGACTGGCTGAATAAGGTGTGTGAGGGCACACCCACCCACTGTAATGCTTTTATGAGTATGCATTTCTGTTGGATAGCACTTATAGCAGCTTTCATCAGAGTTTTTATCCCACCTCATAGACACCCACAAAAGAGGACTTCTAGGACTGTTTCAGAAAGTGGCCAGAACAATGGGATAAGTGTGTTTGAAGCAAGAAGGAGAATTTTGGGGAAGATCAATGTCACCATGTTTTAAATTGTAATAATTTTTTATTTAACCATTCTTTTTTTAAGTCAGCCCTTGAATATAAATTTGAGGTCCTCAACATATTAGTGGTGTCCAATGCCAGGCAATGTTATCAAAGAGGTAAATGCACTGAAAGACCAGAGATGAATCTTTGAGCGACTCCCATAATTATATCATTAGGAACAGTGAATGAGAAGTAGAGAAGTAGAGGCATAAAGTAGAAGAACCAACAGCTCACAACCTGGAAGCCAGGCGAAGAAGAGATGTTAACAACTAGGAGTGACCAGCTGATGACAAGGCCAGGTGGGGTGGGGATTGTCAATTGACTTGTGAGTTTAGCAATGTGACAGAGACATCATTGACATTTTTAAGAGCAGTTATAGAGGAAAAGGGCCCAGGAAAACTCAATCAGAATAGGTTAAATATAGAATGGAAGAAATTAAATTAGCCAATGAAAAGATTCTCCTCAATTCTTTCAAGGAATTTGGCTGCTAAAGCATTTGAGAAGCAAGAGCTGTAAAGAGCAAGAAAGTTCAGTGAATAGAAGGCTCTTTTAAGACCATTTTATACTCCACTCAGACAACCCTTCCAATTTTCCAAACCTACAATCCATTCATTACATCACCGTGTTCCATTCCTTAATTTCCATGATAATATTTTTTCCTCTACTCAGTTTCAATTCCATTGTCAATCATTAGCACCATTCTCCTGCATGTATCTTTGATTCCTTTGTTTTGCTCTTCCTTATTTGTCAGGCAAAGCTACAGCTGTGGATGAATCACTGTACCTGCACATGTGCAAGTGAACACGACTAAAATATGCAGCAGAAAACAACTCTCAGGATCCACTGTAAATGTGTGACCACATTCCTCATGCAGGTGGTTAACGCTACACAGCAATCTATTTTTCCCCTTAATTTTCTAAATTCCCAGGAGTGTGTGACACTTTCTTACCTTCCTTCAAATTTCTGTAACTTTTTTTTAAATGAAAAAAGAATAAAAATGATTATACAGAATTTCAGAACAACATAATAGGAGATTAACAATGGTTAATATATTGCATATTATTATCTTCTAAATTGTTACTCAGATTGCAAGATATAGGCATGAAAACATGATCAATCAATGAAAGCATAAACCATTCTTTTTGATGAATTTACAGATTAGTGTAAGTATCTATCATATATATTATATATATATATATATATAGTCTTTTCCCTTCTTCCTTTTCTCTTTTCCCTCATCCCAGTTTTTCTTTCCTTTTGAGCAGTTTCTTTCACTTTCACAATATCTATTTTACATTTTGAGTTCTATTTACTCTTACAACCCAAATGCCCATCAACTGCAAAAAGGATAAAAAAGATGTGATATTTTTATACAATGGAGTACTGCTCAACTATAAAGAAGGATAAACTCCAGGCAAACTTCTGTAACTTTGTCTTCCTTCATACTCAGTTTTAAAAAAAACTTTACTTCTAATCATTGAGAGAAAAGAATAGAAACCTCCTGCAGACTCTTATCACATCAGTTCTCTTACCAGCAGCTGTATCTGAATACTGGCCTTCCTGATTGATATGAGATTAACTATCCAGTGTTTCAATCCAAAACTAAAGCTGCCACTAGTGTACTAGACTTCATCTCCCGTCATGTCTCCCTTAAGAAGGCTCCTCTCTAATTCCTGTGTTATTAGTTCTATTTGATCAAATTCTTAAGCCTAAAAGCACACTGATTTCTTCTAGTGTGAAAGAACCTGGAAAGGTAGATGTGGATCAGAGAGAGGCACACCTGAAGTTGGAATTGTGTAGAGTTGCAGTTAATAATAATTACAAAGTTTGCTGTGGATGTGGCAGTACCTAAGGCCAGTGCAGAACATCACTGGAGGAAAGAAATACATTGAGCCCACACTCCGACTGTTGGAAGGCATATGTACGCTGCTAGGAATTAGAAGTACTGTCAAAAAGTGCTAGTGAAACCAGAAGTAAAAACATACTGAAGAGTTTAAAGAGAGTGACTTGGGTATCAATGGATGACTGAAAATAAGTGATGATAATGAGGAGGTGGTTTGTGGAGGAGCTTCAGCTGGGAGTGATGATTCACGGGAGAATGGTGCAGAAGGAGTGATGGGAACGAGGGGCATGAATAGGGTGTTTTCTCCCCAGCCACCCATGAGGGGACTACAGAGGGAGTGACACCGCTTAGGAAGAGTCATGTTTCCACCACAATAAGCCAAGAAGGACCAGAGAAGATACTGAGAATGTAGAGGTCAACTAGTTTGTTGTTGTTGTTGTTGTACTAATGAAAAAAATCCATTGTGGTGTTTTATACAACTTTGTCTGCCTTCGTATGTATAGTGCCTTACATAACTTAAGCTCACATAGTTGTGTAGTAAATGAATTATTCTTGTCCTTTCTTTAAATTACATAGAATAAAACAGTGCGAACTTTGTTTATCAGAAACTTGATTTAGGCTTGCCATTTGAGTCTCCTTACCTACAAAGTAGGGCTATAATTTCTAATATATGACAACCATTTCCAGTGCAATTTTTAATATGAAGATAAAAAGACATGGATTCCTTTTAAATATAATGCACAAGTAAGCAGAATACTGCTGATGATACTTTTGCCTTTCCCCTCTGACCTCTGAAAAATATCTAAAGTTAACTTAATAGATGATACAGACATTGGAAGAAAGGGGTGTGAGAACTGTTAGGGAGTAAGAAATGAACTCATCCAAGGGTCTCTCTAGTCCAGGATGCCCTCAAGTGGGAATGATTTTGTGTGTACTGTCTCTGAACCCCTAAACAGGAACCCCAGATTTGAACTTGTCAAAACTGGAGTTCACTATGATATTTGAACCTTGACTTCTTGCATCTGAACTCTAACAATAATAACAAATAGCAATACAAAAGATTATTGTTTTCAGTCATCTATAATGTCATTTTTTTTACAAAAGCTAGAAAAGGACTATTTTATAGATGAGAAAAGTGAAACTCAAACAAGTGTATTGATGTGTGCATTGTTTCCTTCTGTACCTAGGGCACCTGAGGTCAGTCTGCTGTGGGACCCCAGTTCTGCACTTTTCCCACACTACGGTACTTAAATGTTGTCCTCGTAGGCTTGAAGGCTGAGCAGAGGGTAGCAGTGCAATGCCCGGTAGTGGAATGCCTGGCACCTCGATTGGTTATGTAGCCACTAATCCCCATCATTCTAAAAGAGGAGGGGGGAAAAGCAAGAAAAGAGAAGATCTGTGTTGTCATGGCAATAGTTCAGCATTGTAATAATTAAAGCTTTTCTTAAGTGACTAGCTAAACTGTGACTTAGAATATGCACCATTTACCCTGTAATTAGGACCCAGGCTTACAAGAACAAAAACGTTACTACATTTTCAATTCTTATTAGAAGAGGCTTTATTGCTTTGATTCCTTTTAGAAGTGGAATTTACAGCTGCGTAGATTGTATTTAAGGTCACAAAGAAGAAATTGCTGATTTTTAAGCAGAGGATAGGAAGTTAAAGTTTAGTTATATTAAAGAGCATGGGTATGAAGTCTTCAAAAAATACTTTTACTTGCAAAAAAAGAGACCTGTGCCATAAATGAAAGTGACTTTGACAGAATGTTAGATTATTCAATAAAGCATCTCAAATATCATAGAAACACTGAATATGCAAACTGGGCTATACTAGACCCTTTTTATTACATCACAAGCATACATACAACCAATCTTTGTTTTTATTCTTTTTATGTTCACAAATTCTCTCTAACCTTTCCCTAAATCTCTTTTAGGCTTTTGACCCTTTAACATAGGTAAATTCAGGATCAAAATACATTTCATGGCATGCCTAATGAATTCAAGTGCGATAGATCTAAGGAAACAGGTTATTTAAATTGGTAAAAGCCTTTACATATATACTCAGTTAAAGAAACTGAAATACAGAAGTCTAAATTAATCTAGTTTTAATTACTAGTTAATTCCCTCAGTTGAAAGTAATCATCAATATATCTCTAGTGTTCCAATTATGATCAAAGTTTAGCTTGTTTTTGAATAATAGTGTAGCATAAATTGGGCATTTTGTTTTGCTATTTTCAAAGTGTCATTTCTTTCATTTCTTTTTTTTTTTTTTTTTTTTTTTTTTTTTTTTTTTTTTTTTTTTTTTTTTTTTTTTTTTTTTTTTTTTTTTTTTTTTTTTTTTTTTTTTTTTTTTTTTTTTTTTTTTTTTTTTTTTTTTTTTTTGCGGCACCAGGGATCGAACTTACAACTTTGTGCCTGCCAGACAGGCGCTTAAACCATTGAGCCAAACTCTCAGCCCTGGTTTTTTGAGGCAGGGTCACACTGTGTAGCTCAGGCTGGCCTTGCGCTCGCATTGTAGCCCAAGTCGGCCTTGAACTCACAACACTCCTCCTACCTCAGCCTCCCGAGTGCTGGGATTAAAGGTGTGCGCCACCACACCCGGCAAAGTGTCATTTCTTGTACAAGGTACAATGACAAATAAATTTGATAAGAACATTTTGCATACTAATTATAACTTTATTTACTAATTAAGTATCCATTTCTTTTTAATTCTTGGTAACTAATCAAGGAAAGATAAACATTTTTAAAAATGTATCTTCAGTTAAGCCAAGTAAACTCTGGATCTTACAGGATTATGTAGCTGTTAAGTGGGAAAAGTTATATGAAAGCCCATATAAATAATGTTCATCATTTTATGTGTTTACTTAAAACTATTGGTGAAATAACTTGGTGAACTGGGATTGCCTTGAATAGGACAGTAAAGTGTGGTAGTCAGAAGTGGCCATGAGACCTGGACTCCCTCAGTCAGATTTTCACTTCAGCCCCTACTTAGCTCTGAATAGGTCCCTTTCGTGTGCCTCAGTGTCCCAGTTTGTAAGATAGAGAACGTAATGGTGAGTGCTCTGTAGAGTCATGGGAGGACCAAGTGAGTCAATAAAGAATTTGTACCCATCCCTGCCACATCACAAACACTGACTATGTGAGCCCTTATTAGAGAAAAATCCTGAAGAATAAAGGTGCATTTTAATTTTGCATGTGAAAATGTAAATCTATATTTACTTTTTTTTTAGTCTTTTACCCCAAATTGTCATCATTTCTTTTCTCTCGTTTTAGTTCCTCTATTCACTACCTCCAGTCTGATGCTGGAGCCTTCTCTCTTAAGTCTGCTGCATTCATCTGTACAGTTTTCTGTGACAGCAACTGAAGTCTGTCACTCGGTGGCGAGGCCCAGCAGAGTGCTGAAAGAGGGGGCTCTGCCCTGTGCCCTCAGATTTTTGCCCATGACACTGATCCATGAGTTGCAGTTTTTAATCTTAGTTTACAGGGTGTGTACTGAACTGTACATTCTTTCCTCTTTTTTTTCTTTTGAATTCTGCCAATCATACAATAGTAGGCAAAGGATTACTGATACAGTTGGCTCATTTTTTGATCTCTTTTTCATTTGTGTAAAAAGGCTACAGAGAAAGGTTAAATTAGTGTAAGTGCAGTTCTAAGCATTTTTATGAAAATATTTCAATAATTGTTCTATATTTCAGTCCAGTTATAGGCGGTACGTAAGCTAAATGTAAGAGAAGGAACTTGACCACACCTCCCATTGTGGTTCTGATTTTAACAGACAGCTTGTATGAGCACATCACAAGGATGCTATGGCTAATTAAGCCAATAAAATTGCCAAAAAACTATAGGACAACAGAGATTCACAGCAATTTAGGTTAGGAAACAATGTTCTAGCATCTCAATTAAAGTCAAAATTCTTTTCTTAAACATTGAACCTTTGTTTGCACTTCTAGTTCATGGAAGTTCATGTTGCGTAGCTCTAGATATTTTTAAACATCCCCTTATTTTAAGCTAAAATCTACCCACAACTTCCATAAATTCTTAGTCATTCTTCAAGCACTAGAAGCCAGAATTAACCCTATCTTTATCCTTTGCCCTAATTTTCCTCCTTTCTTTGTTTAATGTTCCACCTTCTGGATGTTCACTAATCCTTTTATTATCCTTTAAGAAATCAATCTTCATGTATGCATCGCTGAATCAAATACTAACTAAGCAATACCATAAAGCTGTGGATTTGACCACATAAACACAAAAGTCAGTAAGGATTTTGAAGGGAGTTCCCTGAAACTGTGCTGAATAGATAAGAAGCCTAAGGCTGAAGGCTGGAGGAAGAGAGTATAAGGTGATGAGGGTCTGGACTGAAGTTGGCAATAGGAATAGAATGGAAAGGTTAATTATTTGAGATTTTCATCAGGAAATAACAAGACTTACAAAATTGAGTAAGTCTCACGGATGCAGGGATGCAAGTATGAGTAACACATGAAAATGTTAGCATTAGACTGCAGGAAAGAGAACTATTTAAAGAGCAAAAGGGAGAAAATGATGAGTTTGCTTGAGTTTTGGGTGGAATCCCCATCTATTTAGACATTTTCATGGACAATCCAAAGTAATGGGACTAGCAGTTTGTTTAACTGGGACATATGTGCAGAACCATCAAAGTCAAGGTAATAATTATACTACTCCAAAAACTAATGATTAGTCTAATGGACAGACTGAGGAGAGAGGGAAACAAATGAGCCAAGACTAAGTCTGTTGAAGACATTTAGGTTGGCAAAACTCATTCTGGAAATTATAGAGAAAGCATAAGAAAAGCAGACCTTAATGCAAGTCACATTTTGAAAACAGTAGTAAGTTTATATATTTTAAAATTCTAGAAATGTTTATTTTATAAATAGTAAATGTGACTGCAAGAAATTAGAATTTTTAAGACCATTATCATAGGCCCAAATTATAAAATTCTATCTTTATTTTTGTCCTTAGAGTTTCTGAAGCTCACACCATGTTGATAAAAGGAAAATGTACTTGTTTGGGCTGTCACAATGCTATATTTTTTAAAATAAATATTTACTTAGTGTAAGAATTAGGAATAATCACCATATTTTAATTATTTATACACACTTAGTGCTTCCTAAAACATAAATTTCGTGAGACCCAGATACCCAGATAAAAAACAACCAGCATTTAAATGACTTTCTCAGTATGCTATTTACATCTACATATACCCAGAGGACATATAACATTTTTTGTGCAATATTGAATTTTGTTGGTAGTTATATTTCCCTATAGCAGTCTTCATAATGATTTGCTTATGATTGAGAATGCAAAATTCCAAAAGCTCATGCACATCCATGTGAGTTTTAGGAGGGTTTCTATTGAATTTCTGTTTTCTCAAACTAGATCTGTGTGTGTGTGTGTGTATGTGTGTGTGTGTGTGTGTGTGTGTGTGTGTGTGTGCATACAGATGCCTTTTCATTCTCTTGGAAGTTGGGGAGAGTTTATTTTCCATTTTCAAATATTGTTATCAAAATGATCTATTTAAATAATTTTGTGTGTGTGTACAGACACAATTCCTTCAGGAGACACCTACCAAGACAAATGCAGGTGTCCAGTGTGGATTTCGGCATGGGCACTGAAACTGTCTTACAAAGAGGAGAAACAACAACCAGCATCGGGAGGATAAAACCAGAGCTCTATAAACAGAAATCAGTTGACTCAGAGGGCAACAGAACAGAAGATGTCAAAACCTGTGGGAAACTTAATTTTACCCTCCAGTATGATTATGAGAATGAACTTCTAGTTGTGAAAATTATCAAAGCCTTAGATCTCCCTGCGAAAGACTTCACAGGAACTTCAGATCCATACGTGAAGATGTATCTTCTTCCAGACAGAAAAAAGAAATTTCAGACCCGCGTGCACAGAAAGACTTTAAATCCTCTATTTGATGAGACTTTTCAATTTCCAGTAGTGTATGATCAAATAAGCAACCGCAAACTACATTTCAGTGTATATGATTTTGACAGATTTTCTAGACATGACATGATTGGGGAAGTGATTCTTGATAATTTGTTTGAAGTCTCTGATCTCTCCAGGGAGACAACAGTATGGAAAGACATTCATTGTGCTACCACAGTAAGTATAATTCCACCAAAATATTGTTTTTTATTTGACCTATGTAACATATATGGCTATTGCATAGGTCATCAGAACAAATTCCACAAAGTTCTAGAATTTATATCTAAAATCCTGTGAAGTTGGGATTTAGGTATAGAATAAGAATAACCTGGACATATAAGGCAATATAAGTAACATTAGTTATTGTTTAAATAAAAAACCAGCACTTACAAATTGCCAAAAATAGTAGGAAATTTCTCTTATGAAATATTTATATGTAACCTATCCACAGTACCCAGATTCCTCTTGGTTAATATTGACTTCCATTATTTAGAGTGATTCTGTTCTTCAGATGAAACCTAACCTATACTTTGATGCTATTTGGTTTGACCATTACTTCAGAAGTTTTCATGGTATACACATGATTATAGTGTATGAGCACTGTTCACATTAGAGGTCTTCTTCATTAAAAAATACTTTTGCTAACTATACAGTACCAGTACACAGCTGGAAATTTGGAAATCAGTAAAAGTATGTAGGGTAAAATTAAGATGACTAACCCTGCTATAAATTATGTAAGTACTTTAGCATATTGATTTCCAATTTTTTGTCATGCTTACATTAAAATATCTAAGGTCATACTATGTTTAAATTTATTTATACTAATTTTCTTTCACGCTGTATTTGTTTAATGCACGATACTAAACATCCATCTACCTAACCATTTTGTTATTGTATACTTTTAAGATAAATTCTTAATGTATACTTTTAAGATATCCTAAAAATTGTGCTTTTTATCATAAGTCTGTTTTTCCTTTATTTAAACTGAAGACTCCACACTCAGGATAGCATTACAGAAGGGAAATTAGACAGCTGGTCTCTTAGGTTAAATTGCTAAATTGTCTTGTTTTTAGTTTTTAAATGTCTTCATGTTTTTATCATCTTTTAAGTTATACCAAAATAAATTTAAAATATTGAACTTTTGAATATATACAAGGGCTTTTTAAGAGAGAACAATTTTAGAAATTCAAAATAACTCCTTTTGTATTTTTTCCTTTGTCAATGTTTTGCTAATTACAGTCAGTATTTGGGATGGTTATACTGTCATAATTTGTGTAGATGAGTTAATCTAAAACTTGCTACTGTCAGCTTAATATTGTATTGACACAACCTTTTCAGGTGGTAGGTTTTATTTCATGGTCTCCATTGCGGTATCTATGAAGAAGCAAAGAAGGTAGTCTGAAACTGGACAATGTTTCAAAGGCATGTTGGGGTTCTTTTGAGGTCACATTGGTTTTTCTGCATTACTTATGTTCCTGCCAGGAAATGATGATGAACAGTGATTTTTACCATTTTTAAAATACAACAGCCTCTAGAATTCTAAAAGTGAAAATAGTGATTGTTAGGTTATTTCTTTTGACTCTTCAGTCATATTATTGCTTCCATTTGTTTATCAAATACTATAGTTACTGAGTGCTTGCTATGTGTTTGCTGTGCTCAAAGTAAAAGAGTTATTTCAAAGCATGTTTTAGTCATATATTCATATTCAAAGGTAAGTGATCCACAAATGCAGTCTAAAAATTAGGATAATTTTTTAGGAGCATGATAGTGTTGTGATACTGCTTGGTGGGTCTGACAGATAAGTTTCAGGCTCTTGTATATAGTGAACAAAGAACATCCAAAGGTAAGAAAGAATCCAGTACATTTATTGAAGGGAAGGAGAACATGTACTCAGGACCAGATCATGCCAACAGAAACAAGAATGTGCCATGAGAAGAAAAGTGGTGTGGGGATGCCAGGGAAATAAAAAGCACAGATAAATCAAACTTTCAGCCCAGGAACCTCTCACTGGATCCCTGGATAAGATTGGCAGGAATGAAGGACAGGATGCTCAGGATGCTGATTGACAGAATGTTGAGTCATCTTGGGCTTTCTAGACATATGCCTGGACAGTTCATTCTGATTAAATGCCATAGTGAGATGCAGTCCAAATGTACAAACGTCTACTGGGGTTCGAGTGGGGAAAAGGTTACTGAAGGTCAGGCCAGGAGGTCTGACACATATGTACTCTGGACTGGAGCTATAGAAATTTCCAGGGTCTTTGTAATTTTAGTTTGCTTCTCATAGAACAACTAAAGAATGATTGGCCTTAGAGTGTTGCCCAAATTCACATGGGTGGAGGGAGTGGCCTCTCAGTCCCAATTGTGCTACCTACGCTACTGGTAACATATTTTTTTTTTTGTAATCATAAATTTTTGTATTTCAAGCTGGTCATTTGAAAAAATAATTCAATTCCTTGTGGAAACTTCAGGGTTTTTTCCCTAACAATGCTTACATATTTGTGTTTTGAAAATGCTAATAAATTCTTTTACATTTTCAACTCTATCATATGCCTGGTATATTAACTTCCTATATGTGCTCCAAAAACCCTCACAAGCTTAATGTCTTAAAACATTGCAGTTTGGCTCAAAGTCTGATGTGCAGTCCTTTCTGGAGTCAAGAAGTCTGGAGTCTTCCATTTTCCAACCATAGGCATTCGTTTCTTGGCTCAGCCTGGCCCCTATGAGTAGTCTTAGGAAAATCTCCCCATCCCGTGGGCTAAAGTGTTTATCACATCTGCAAGGTCCCTTTTGTCACGTGACACATTTACAGACACCAAGAATTAAGAGGCAGCTGTTTTTTACCTGCTACACCTACTTTTTCACATCGATGTCCTGAATATAAAAGTGAACAGAAAATAAAACTTATTTTTAACTTATTCTAGTAGGATGACTTTCTCCTTAACTAGAACATTGAGGCACGCACATTACTCAAAATCCCGTTTATAGCTTTTCCATTAGGAACACAGTAAAGAACATAAATTTCTATACTACTGTATTTGACCAAAGAGCATTGTATTCAATAGTAGCATCTTTATGATTAAATATAATATTTAGCTAAAACTTTTGTTCAGCTTTTAACAAATCATTAAAAAATTCCATATTTTCTTATTAGTAAAAATGTTTAAATGATATAGATTGAAATTCACTTGAAACACTTTGTTTTTGTTACATATATTTAGTTTTAAATGATTTTATATTGAAACTATAGTTTCCTAGAAAGAAGAATATGAAAAGAAAATAGAAGTGTAGTAAATGTTGTCACTCATCCAATATGATGCCAATATGCAAATATAAAGGAGTACACATAACAGGTAATCCAATTTGTTGAATTGTAAGACTACCTATCATTTCATTAAGAGATATTGATGACAAGTACAAATATTCTCATATAGCAAAAATTATTATAATTTAAGATTCTTGTTTGAAACACTCGCTTGTGGATTGGCAACAGTGCTTTCATGAAAAAAGAACACATGAACTTAGTCCAAAATTTAATGTGGAAAACAAAGTATTTTCGACCTATTGAAAATACAAGCCGGGCGTGGTGGCGCACGCCTTTAATCCCAGCACTCGGGAGGCTGAGGTAGGCGGAGCGTTGTGAGTTCGAGGTAGGCTTGGGCTACAACGTGAGTGCAAGGCCGGCCTGAGCTACATAGTGCGACCCTGCCTCAAAAAAACAGGACTGGGAGTTTGGCTCAGTGCTTTAAGCACCTGCCCTGGCAGGCGCGAGGTTGTGAGTTCAATCCCCGGTGCCGCAAAAAAAAAAAAAAAAGAAAAAGAAAATACAGTAGTTTGCCGGGGATTTAGCTCAGTGGCCTAAGTGCCTGCCTGGCAGGGACAAGGTTGTGAGTTCAATCACCAGAACCAAAAAAAAAAAAAAGAAAATACAATAGTTGGTTCTTCTTTAGTTTTTAATGATTCTCTTTAGTATCATTAAGTCCTCCTTTGCTAGCACATGGATATAAATTCCAGGGCTCTTTTTTTTCCTACTTTATGCCACTTATATCTTAAAATTGTTGAAAACAGAATTCTGAAAATCAGAATTTCTGGGCTTTGTGATTTTTAAAAATTGTTTTAAGTGTCTGATTCCAAAAGATTTTCATCTTAAAATCTGTGCCACACTTTTCTTTCCATAAGTCCAAAGTCCTATCCAAGATCTTATCCAAATTAATCTTGCTAGGATAGTTCATTCTATGAAGTTTTTTTTTTCCCTACAACATTTGATTCAAATAACTTTGGTTTTATCCCATAAATATTTGCTGAGAACTATCTGTACAATATATATTCAGTTCTAAAGTGGACACAAACACTAGTAAGATACAAGTTTTAACTAAGGACTTCAGTCTAACAGAAGAGACAAAAAAATAAGGCTTAGTCTTTCATATGCTTTGTGGTGTAGATTGCACCTCTTATGAAAGAATTAAGATCACCTTTGGAGTATCTTAAAATTCTAAAATGATAAACTTACCATTCCTTGAAGTGAAAACAGGAAATAAATCAAGACCAATGCATGATATCAGGAGGAACACGTCAAATACAAGTCTGATAATGAAGAAACAAATGGGCATCCTGGAGAACCCCATTCCAAAAGGAATCTGGAAGCCCTTTGATGACATAGTGGTTTGTATTTACTTGACTTGTAGCGGAAGAGTGAAGTTACTGCAGTTACTATCTCATAGGACCACCAGATACGTGCGCAGCAATGGTGGGCTGTGGAATGGAGGGGCCTCATTAATCCAACACAGCAGGAGAAAAACTGCACCTTGATTCAGGTTGGTTCACAGGAAGAATGGAAAGGAGCTAACATGCTAATGAAGCATTGTGTGCTGCACTTATTTAAATATTTTACAAGTATTTGCTTATGTCTGCCACTGGCTTGTGAACTTCTGGAAGGCAGAAATAATCTTGTAACTCTCTTGTATGTCTCACAGCATATATGAATATTCAGTGGCTGATCAATACATACTTGTTGAATAAACAACTTGGCACATTTTCACAGAAGGTCAAATGTAGAATATATGTAAGTACAGATCAACCACTTATGAAGGGAAAAAATAATGAAATGATGTCTACAAATCAATAATTATTTGCTTGGTTAGATTTTGTTAACATAACCTACTTTCTGTAAGCAAAAATTATTCAGTGTATGGCAGACAGAGTCAAACATTTTTGCACTCATACTTACTCAGCTGTTTCTGTATAAGAATTAATACTTTATGAAGGGTTAGTAAGTTTTCTTTCTTAAAATTTGACGCTGAGTATCAAAGGGAACAATAGATCTATGTCTTTATCATGTGTAAAAAATTAGTTTGGGGGATCATCTATTATATATCACAAATATGGTAAATCAGCCGCCTCCTGTACAAGCATAAAGATATTCCCAACACAGGGAAAATTGTCAGTGCAATGAAGTGTGTGCTCGGTATCACCATGGCTGTGGTGGGTTAGACCACATAGTCATATTCAAAAGACTCTGTGAAGACATACAAGAATTGAGTAACAGTTACCTATTGGAAAAACAGAAGAAGCTGGATGAATGAATTTAGAAAAAATCATTTACTGTTTTCCATTTTTTTTTACTTTTAAACTGTGTCTATAATATTCAAATATTTAATCAACTCTTGAAAAATTCAGTTACTTTAAAGACTTGACATATTTTGAATATTTAAATGTAGTTTTCCCACCCATACTTAAGAAGCCATTTAAAGTACAGGTAAATAAGTAAAAGATTTCCCTTTCTGAACAGAACCAACTTCGTTTTGCATGCTATTTGTTTACTAACCTGTTCAATAAGCATCTTTTAGCACCAGCCATGCTCTGGACACTTAAGAATCCTCCCAAGAAAGGCAGATGCATTGGCAGCCACACTGACCTAGTTGGCAGGTATAAAATGTTTGAGCCTATTATTTTCTAACTAAGTATCCATCAAGCATTTATAAAAGTTGGCCTAGATGTAACATACAAAGGAACTGGGTTCATGATTTCAACCATTCAGAGTATTAAACGTTCCTGTTGGGCTTTGTTTTGAAGTTACATATTTTATTGCACATTACTAAATTTTCTTTAAATATTTAAAAAATTTAACTTGTGTTCTTATTTCTAGTGATGTTTTAAAATTCTACTTCCAACTGTACGTGATCTATCACAGGATGAGGATAATACTGTATATTTTTGCATTTCCCATCAATGAATTCACTTCTAAATTTTAACTATAAAATAATATGTTAGTAACATTTTAAAGAGTGACAGAATTTCCACCTTATTAAAGAGAAAGGTGTAGGAAGTAAGGGTTATGGGAATGTACCGTCTTAGCTAGAAGCTGGCTAACTGCCTCTCCCAAGGTATAGCAGTCAGTACTATATCCGAAGGTCTACAGGTTGAGTTGGTGAACCCACCTCTGCTCCTCTGTGAACAGTTCTCATTTTATAATCATCTCTGCAGTGAACCTGGGCCTGGAATGCTGCAGAATGAACATCTGCCCGTGGGCCACCATCAATTCATTATTGATAAAGTCAAATGATGCACATAAATATCTCAAACCTATCTATGAGGCCTTTGGTAGTTTTGAACTGATGAACAACCATGTTGCAATATAAAATTATTTTAAATTTAAATTAAGTTTAATCAAATAGTATCATAAGAATATTTCAAGACTATGAGAGTTCTAAAAGCATGTTCTGGCTTACCACCTGCTCAGTTCAGGCAGATGTTGAAATTAGTTCTGACTCAATTCTATTTATTATTCAGTTATCATAGTTTACTATTATTTTTAAGTTGGATCACATCTAGGTGTACTTTAAGAGCAAACTTTCATTGTCATATCAGTCTATTCTTCATGGAAAGACTGGAAGGAAACTGGCCATAAAGAGGTGATTATATTAGATTTTATTAGCAGGTTAACTGTTAACTTCCTCTAATACTGATTGCATCATTGTTTCACAAGACAAAGAAAGCAAACTTAATGCAAATCTGAAATTTAAATTTGTCTTAAACTCAGTCCGACATTGATGCCATAAAAAATGGACAGTTTAAGCTCTACAGCCTCCATTACTATGGAGAAGTATCCCTAAGGACGAGGGAATGGCTCTGTGGCAGTTATAATCTTCATAAGGAGAACAATTTAGGAATTTAAACTGAAATTGTATGGATATAATGAATTTAGGATGATACAATCATCTTGCTTCTTAACCACAAATGCTATCATTAAACTATGTTTGGTAGCCATCCCTTAAAGTGGCTGCATAGGCTTCCCAGTTTTGAATGATACCCTTTCATGAGTCAAGGCCAGAGAGACAGCTCAAGGACAGATCTAGAGCCTGTAGTGAATGGGAAAAGCTTTTGCTTTTATTCTGAGTGACATAGGAGAATATCAATGGGCTTTCTTCAGGAGGAAGCCATGTTTTATTGATAATCAGTAAGATTTCTGGGTACTACTTAGAGAATAAAGTATTCTCTTGCTAGGCAAGAAAGGAACCATGTAAAACTAATTTAAGATAGACTCTAAAATAATGAAGCCAAGTTCATCAAGTCCAGGTGTCCACATACAGCAATAGTTAGAAGGATTCCCTTAATTAGGAATTTTGTAAAAGTGTTTAAAATATTTGTAAAGTATTCTATAAAGTATGCAAATGGAATTCAATTTACAAAAACACTTTATTGCATGCATTTCTATGTCCCTATCTATAAATAATGAGTAGTGTTGGAGAGTCTCCAGTTTCTTTCGCCAAGACACTCATTATCTCATTTTCAATACCACCCTACTCTTGTGGTGCTGGGAAACAAACCTAGGGACTGGCACTTTTCTAATATCCTTATCCAGTCCAACTAGGGATGAGTTCTTATCAAATGTGTGTCCTGTCTTTATATCTTGTGTTGCTCTTGTGTGAGTTGGACTCCATCTTTGCTTCAGCATCCTTACACAAGTAATCATTTGAACTGAGGCTTCATCAGTTTAATCAAGGCAAGTTTAAAGCCTCCACTCTGTCTGTATCAGTGGAGCTCTCAGTGGCTCCTGGTAGCTAAGTCCCATGGATATGCCGGATAAGAGCTAAGCAATCTTGACAGACAGTTATTTCCTACTTGGATTAGGGACTGAGCCAGGAGCATCGGTACTGTTAATTAGCACCTCCAGCAACAGAGACTCTGGGTTACTGGTGTTAACCATGGAATGCCAGTGGAGTTTGTGATTACCCTAATTCAAACACTGCTGTGTTCTTTGCTCTTTCTTTGCCTTGACTTTTGCCAAGGACTTTGCCTGGATTTGTGCTGTATGAGTCCCATGATGTCATGTTATAAACTCAAATACATATGGTATTTTTTAATTTACTTTTAAAAAATACAAGAAGTTCTAAGATGGAAAAGAACAAAGATTATGTGCTTAATACAAACTACATCCCTTCCTTTATACAGAAGTAGAGAAGGTCTTGCTAAGGGCATCTGATCTGGTGGCCATTTGCTGTCTTCACGTGGAGCAGGAGGACAGAATCAGTGGTAGGAGTACAATGTGAAGGCCAAACTAGGCTTGTGGCAGAAGCCTCCTTTTCCTACTCCTTCCCCAACCCAGATGAACAGAATGAAATCTTTCAAATCACTGGAAAGAGGAAAAGCCAGACTGCAACAGAAAGTACTGTTTGCAAAATTGTGGTTCTTTGAAAAGAAAGTGGGAGAGTAGTCTAGAAAATGGTCACTGTCTTTTGTCACACAGCTTCTTCCTCCATCTCACTTGCCATCTAATGTCACCAGACTGTGTCTGCTTGCTACCTACGGGGGATGGTCAGATGTACAAGGGGGAAATAATTTATAGATGTAAGGAATACACTTCAGTTTACCATAGAATTACAGTAAACATAATCACAGACCACACTAGACTGGAGAGAACTATAGCAAAATAAAGTTCAATGAAACTAATAGATAACCGTTCTCTAGCCACAGCTCCCCAAACCATACACGCATGTTTAGATGGCTCAGAACCACTCTGACTGACTTTATTGTAACCCCAGGGCCATCATATTTGGGCAAATCCTTGGCAGTCGCAGGAGGTTTTAGTCACAAAGCCGACAGCACCCAGATGTGTCCTTGCTATCTTGTTCCCTGGTCACTGAGTGGCATTCACTCCCTTAGAGTAGTAGCTGTCCTTGTTGCAAGCAAAATCATGAGCAGACCTGATGCTCAGAGGATTGATTCACTCCTTGTCCAGCGTATGCCAATAATTGACTCCAGAAAAATTAGGAGTGAGAAAACAAAAGTGGCATTTTTTTCTAGCATCTATCATAGATCAGGCTGCAAACTCGGCCTGTAACATATATTATCTTTGCATACTGAGACTTTAAATTAGTCCCTTAGGTAATTTTATTAGCCATAAAAATGGAACTCATGCTGACTTTGGAGAAAAAGCAGGGGGTATATGGTTAAGTACTTGTGAGGAAGGGCCATGAAAATGAGGCCGCTGTGTTCCAATTACGTTGTTCTCTGACAGGAACAGAACGGAACTGTTTTGACCTGGTTGTTATCAGACATGCCAGGTGTCACGTTGTAGCTGTTGTAGATGCCGCTTTCTCTGCTTTCAATTCCTCCTTCTTATTCTTTGAGGGTCAGATTTTTGCCTTTCACTGCTGAAGTCGATCCTCATGGAATAATCAAGCACCTTTCATCACCATTCTTATGACTGAACCTCAATTCCTCCAGAAAGCACTTATAGTTCTGGATCAAAAAAAAATGATATACTTTAGAATTTTACATATATATACACATACTTGTGTCTTGATTCCAGCTCATCCCTAACTAGTTGTGTGATGTCCTGAAAGGTTAAGTACCTTGTCCGGTGTCACCTGTGAGACAAGGAGAAGTTTGTCTTGGTCATGAGTGCTTCTCAGATGACTAGAACAGTGCCTGGCATGTGAGTCTGAGGATGAACTGTAAATGTTCAGCACTTTCAAATAAATCCATGTGTATGAGAATGGAGTGAATATCTTCTTACCTGAAAGAAGTTTGGAGAACACTGTATCCTAAATTTTACAGCAGGCTTTCAAATGGTTATTTGCTCGGAGACACAAAACTTTTTCAAAGAATTAGTTGCAAAACTCATGACTGTAGAATACTGTAGAAACTAAGATTGCACAAAAATAAAATTTTCAGGTATTCAAAACCTTTCTCATTTTTAGCCCCAAGATTGAACTCAGGCCCTTTGTACTGAGCTACTTCCCCAAATTTTTCTAAATTTTTCTTGTTTGTTTGTTTGTCTTTTTTTGGGGGGTGGGGGGATTGAACTCTCAACCTCACGCCTGCCAGGTAGGCACATAAGCCACTGAGCCAAACTCCTGGCCTTTGTTTGTTTGCCTTTAAGACAGGGACTTGCTCAGTAGCTGAATTTTCCAGGTAGCACTCAATCCTTAGATCCCCCTGCCTCAGGCTCCCAAAGTACTGCAATTACTGACATGCATCATCATGTCCAGCTATTTCTCTATCTTCTTAACCAGAATATACAGGGTATATTTTCTTAATGTCTCAGGCCAATGTGTTTAGCACTAATTTCTATTCAGGTTTCTAGTAAAATATTGATTCGCAACTGCTAGCCCTTAGTAAGAGTTACTTTCTCTTAATGCAGAATAATTCTAGATTGTTACTAATTTTAGAATATTTACTTCTCTGTTGTCTTTGTACTATTATTTATTGTTGCTATTAATTTCCCTGTCTCCTCACTGCATACGTGTTTTGATCTGCTACCTATTCATATAACACATAAATATTCTTGTTAGAATTTTGTCTAAAATACTAGTAAATGAGCCTTGAATAAGAAATTATGTAATCTTGTTACATAAAAGAGCTTTAGTATATAATATTCTTATATTTATGCTGCATCTCTAGAGATATTCAGTTTGTTCCTAGGTGCTTTATAGGGTACCAGAAAATGTGGATAGTTTGCTCAGCATAGCCTTACAAGCCACAGTAGTGGAGGGCAGACCACAAAGAGGCAGCAGTTAGAATCTACCTGCTCACTGAGGTTAGGTCATCCATTCTGCCCACCATTCGGGAAGCATGGAGGGTCTGGGAATACTCAGTCTGTAAGGTTGTGCAGCCACTTACCTCCATTAGATTCATCTGCTCTTGATTATCTTAGATGACTTTGCTGTTTTAAAAACTGAAAGATACTGGTCTTTGCCTTAGCGAGTACTCTGCCCTTTTCAGCATTGTAGGCAGTCTCTTCACTTAACATTCATGCTTCCCGAAAGAAAAATTTAGTCTAATGAAACATTAAAGTGTTGCACAGTTCTTATGTATGCATACTATATATTAGTTTTTAAATATTCAGTTCATTCCAGTTTCCTTAAAACTCATGGATGCATGGAATATGAATATTTAATTAGAATTCTTGCCACTACATTAGGCACAAAGCCAACAAGCTTGTAATACAGAGCTGCTGGAAGATGTCCTTTAACTGTGCTTTTTACCTTCTGCTTATTGGGCTAAAGTGCCATAGTTAATTCGTCAGGCTCACTGCTGTATGTTTACCAGCATCTGTCAATAACAGATGCTTAACACTATGTTGCACTTAAATCCGTTAAAGGAATCTTTGAGATATGGAGCCAAACATGCTGAACATTCTTCATTCCAGTCAGTAAGTCTGTGATTTGTGTAGACTAGTAGAATAATTACTTTTCAAGATTGTTTAATGTGTAGAAATAAAATATCAGTTGGACATGTGAATATTTTTTTTTAACTCCTTTCGATGAGTCTGTGTGCCATTTTCTGTTTTCATATGGTGGACTGCGTGTCAGATTCTGAGCATGTCAAGCCTAAGGTCAGACTTCTATTTCTCCCCTGACTTCTCTGTCACCATGCTCACCATGTTTTTTGGTGGAACTTGATATCATGTTCTATATTCATTCCTTAATTTGATCAACTGGCAACAAAATGTGCCTGTGTTTATTTCTGGATTTTTTTTTTTCAGAACCGGGGCTCAAACTCACAACCTCGCACTTGCCAGGCAGGCGCTTAAGCCACTGAACTAAACTCCCGGCCCTGTGCCTGTGTTTATTGATAGTAATTGAGATGAGAAATACTCAGTGAGAGAAGAAAAAGACAGCCATTGACAGAAAACAGCTTATGAGCTGAAACTAAAGAAATACTTTGGGAAAGAAACAGAGAAGCATTAGGTTAAATGGGATTTAGACTTACTTTCTTAGCCCTCTGTGGCTTGTTCTCTTCCTTTTCAACTGAGATCTTCTAGAACAAATGCATCCACATTCATCTTTGCATCCACAGCAGCTTCTACTATGTCTGGCAACTAAAGTGCAATCATTTCCAGGTAGTGAAAAGAATCTGCTGCCTCTTTAGTAGGTGGCCCTGCTCTTCCTGATTTTCCTCAGCCATTTCCTATGAGATCTTGCTTACTAACTTTAGTCTGCAGCAATCCAACAACCCAAAGAAGATCCATTTGTAAATATGAGCCTTTGTTCTATAATACTTATTTTACCATTTTCTTTTAAAAAAAAAAAGGTGCTTCCTTTTATTATCTTTTTTCATTTAGATGGTACCTATTCATCTCCTGATATATGCTAGTAATAGAACATTAGAACCATCCAAAACCTTGGAGACCCATACACCAGACACTATGTTCAATGCTTTGTGCTATATTATCTCATTTGGTTCTTACCCTTGTGACATGGGTACTATACTTAGATTGAAAATAGCTTTTTGGAGAGTCACAGCTTAATTAAATTTCCTAGGATCTCACAGCTACAAAGTAGAAAACTAGGAATTAAACCCCAGTTTCACTTCTGCTGAAGTTTATGCCCTATTAGATTCTCCTATTTGTAAACTATAAAGAGATGTAAATTACATCAATCAGAACCTGAGCTATAATAGTAATGCTGATTAATGGGCATGGAAAAATTGTAAGACTGTAGCTCTGGGTCCATAGCAACATATTTTCTCCAAAAAACCAGCCTACCTCAGATTGTCTCACCAGGAATATTTGATTAAATCCTGTAAGTAACTCTTCAAGAGGCATGTTAATTGTCCCCTTGTCCACATTCATTTTAATTTTTCTATACAATAAAGACATCCTTGCAATAGAGACAGTGCATAAATCTGCATCAGGGAGCTGTGGACAGTTGCACATTATAACTGAAACAAAACAAGTCAGTTTTTAATCCGGATTAAATAATTTATTCATTTCTTCAGAAAACAGTTACTAAGAACCAGCTGTACACCATGCCTTTCAGTAGATTATGGAAGATAGCCAGGAACTCTTCTGTCTTAGATATTATGTGTGAAAGTCAGGAAATGCAAAAAAAAAATCTTAAAGATGATTCCAGTGAGTGCGGGATTTTAAGAAAAAAATGTGAAGGATCTGGGAGCAGGTCGAGGTGAGTAGGAAGATACTGCCTTAGACAGAACAACGGGGAAAGGTCTCATCGAAGAGAGACTGAGCAAAGACCTGCATGGTGAGAAGTCAGCCTGACAAACATGAGAAGAAAAGTCCTTAAAAGAAATGCAAAGCCCAGGCACAAGAACAAACTCCATTCATTCATCTAACAGAAGAACAGCTTTGTGCCTGCATCGGAACTGGTGAGTTGTGAAGAAAGGTGGGGTCCAGATGACCTGGGCTTGTGAGCGTGACTTTGGATTTTCCAAACAGAGACACACAGAAGAGAGAACAGGAGGCTCTGAACAATCACAGCTTCCCAGGTAGCACACAAAGACTGACAGTTATTACACTTTTATACCGGGCTAAGGAGTTTGAATTTTATTCCAGTGCAGTTTAAGCAAGAGAGTGATATAATCTGATTCACACATGGCCGCTTGGACTGCTGCTGAATATGAACTCCTGGAATGGAATTTCAGAGGTGAATAAAGTGATCCTGTTCAGAGCTGATGGTGACTTGAATGGTAGAAACAGACCAAAAGAAATTCGTTCACTGATGAATGATGTTTTTGTAGATTCACTCATACATCAGAGGTGAGGGAAAGAGAAGTGACTGCTTGGCTGCGTGTCTTGTGGCTCAAGCCCATGAGCAAATTATGCTGCCATTTGCTGATGAATAGAAAGATTAATGAATTGGTTTGTGGAGATGATGGGGTATGTGTGCAATTAGCAATCTGACTTTGTGGTAAGTTTGGGGTTCATGTTACAAATATGAGTGCAGATGGCTGATAAGTGGCCGGGATATACTTTCTTCTTACTCCCTTCAGAACAGCTTTCTTGTAATGTTATCTGCATCTTCAGTAAAAGTAATGAAAATGGCATTCCGCTATTCTATTAAAGCAGTTTTTCACTCATTATCTTCCATTTCTTTTTGTTTTCACCATTTGGTGTTTGAAATTGCTAATATTACTAATTGTCTTTCTAGGAAAGTGTAGACCTGGGTGAGATCATGTTTTCCCTGTGCTATTTGCCAACTGCTGGACGTATGACGTTGACGGTCATCAAGTGCAGGAACCTGAAGGCGATGGATATCACTGGCTCATCAGGTCAGGGCACATTCCCAAAGAAAGTATGGCGTGTACCTGCAGTTGTACATGACAGAATTATTTGTCTGCAGTGGGGTACAATAAAAGTAGAAAAAGAGACTGCAAATTAAAATGTGTCAAGTCACCTGTTTTGTACACATTATGAAATTTTAAATTATTATTGAATAGATTGACCTCAAACTTGAATTATTTTTTATTTTCATTTTTATGAATACAGAAAAAGGAGGTACAAATGACCAATAAACACATGAAAAAAGAACTGTTAAACATCACCAACCATTAGAGAAGTGAACTGAATATTTTTTTTCTTTCTGTACTGACCTAATTCATCTTAGAAACATAATTTACAGTCTGCTCTCTCATTATCAGTGAGTCAGATATTTGTAAAAGAGGGTTCTTAGACTTTAAACTGTGGACTTAAAGTCCATAGGAAGACACGTTCAGATTGTCTTTGTTTCCCTCACCTCATCTGCAGAGGAATTACTATGTTCCAGGACCACCATTGGCATTGGCATTCTTACTCCCTTTCCAACTCAAAATTTGGCATCTATAGATACTGCAAGGAACAGTAAACTAAAGTAATACTTCTTGAAATTCTTAAAGGGACTCTTGAGGGGAACTTGTACTATAATAAAGAGACAAAGCCATATCATTACCCATATCCTTTCATTTAAATCTCTGCCACTGTGGAAGATTATTTATAATTTACTGTGGACACATTGGCATGGTGCTGTGGAAGAAAAATGATAAGGAATGAGTAGGGAGGACAGTAGGTATGTGTTGAATTAAAGAGATAAGAAATAAAGAAATAATAGTGGAGGTATGGTAAAGCATGATAGTGGGGAGGAGGACCTATAATTTTGTGTTTCTTCATAACAAAAGAAGCTAAATTCACATTATGAAATGCAAGATGGAACTTTAGGGTCTGATATGGAAAGAGCTGTAGGATACACAAGGCACGAAAATAAATACTGGTATCCTGCTCATGTCTATGCAGAAATGGAGGACTTTAGAACTCACATTCATATTGCCAGTGTTTGCATAAAGAAATAAAGGAGCAATACACAGAATCCGATGGGCAAAGGAGAATGGGGACAGACAGGAGAAAGACTTCCTACTGTACGTCTTTCTCTAACATCTTTGTGTTTGAACTATGCCATGACTTACCTATTTTTTTAATTATATAAAATATAGTGTGTTGATAAAAGTAGAACACCCAGTAAATTCAGCACTTGTTTTGGTGAAAAATTTTGGGTAAGTGTTGGAGAACTTAGGCAATATACTCTGTAAATTATTGTTTTTATTCTACTCTTTTCCCCATGGATCAAAAGAGATCAAATTTTAAGACAAGCAAATAGCATTAAAGTTGTAATTAAGTGCAAGATTGCTTTTTTTTTTTTTTTAATATGAAGCTTTTCAGTGGAGGAGCCTGTGCCTGAGAACTACCTCATTAATCCTCACAACAGGCTCGTGAATCAACTAAGAAGCCAGCAAATTATCCTTGTCAGAAGCAGAAAAACCCAGCCAGAGGTGTGATGGGGGTAGCAGAGGACAAACTGTGCCTCATTCCCATTGTTAATAGGCCTGCAGGCTTGCCCACAAAACCACAGCACCAACTGGGCTCCTTCCTTAGCACACACTTCCCATCATTTAAAAAATTAAAAATGACTGGCAAACAGACATGCGCATTGCTCTTTTACCTCATCTTTTATAAACACTATTGCCAGGTGTCTGATATCTTTGGTTCCTTGATGGAAATGCTCTTGAAACACATTATTCTCAAGTTCAAAAACCACAAACTTAATAAATTAATATTACTATTATTTAGCAAGGAATTAAAATATATTACTATGGAAATAGAGAAAAAAGATGGCAGTGCAACAGCGAGAGGATGGCAAGATGAAAGAGAGGAGAAGGAGAAGTGATTGGGGAAAGAACTGATTGTTTTAACTGTCTAGCATGTTCCCTTGGCCATAAGGTGACTTAGAAACTTGTAAATCTTCTGTAATATTGTGACTCTTTTTCTACTTAAAATGGAAGATAGTAAGGGTAAGGAAGTAGAAATCAATTGAGTTGGGGGAAGAACTTTTCAACAAGTCTTTGACGACTTGGACACATAAAAATATAGCCAGCTAAAGTTTTTTCTTTCCAATTGACACATCGATAATGTCATGTCAGTCTTCTTTCCAAACTTTAGGAAACAAATACTACCTTTTATATCACATATGGCATATTTACTGAATTTTTTTGTAGTGACCATTTCTTCATTCCAAACTCTGTATCAGGCAATACAGGTGCCTCATCCAGTATGATGAAAATACATCAAATTTTAGTAACTTATGTAGCAATAGAAGGAAATTGCAAGTATAACTTAGTTATTCCTTTTTAATTTCTACTCATTGAGATTATATATACTTGTGTACATACCATCTTTCACAGGCTTCTCATCTTAAATCATCCCAAAGGAAAGTAACCTGATTACAATTATTCTTGTTAGAGTTGTATCCCCTATAAATCACTTGTCACAAAATGGTTCCTAAGATAGCTGTAGTGAAAAGATGTAATAGCAGCTCAGGACTAACTCTTCATAAACTAGGTAGTTTCCTCTCTTATATTAGTGTGATCAAACTAATCTTTGTTAAGTTTATTCAGGATTAATCACTTACCTTTAAAATAAGAAGTTCTAGAGAATCTTTTGCCCCCAAATAAGTCATTTCAGTTTAAAACTAGTAGCCCTAAAGTGCTTACTCGTAGTTTTATTTATGCTATGTACAAATATTATCATTTTGTCAAAATTATCTTTCCACTCCTAGATCCTTATGTCAAAGTGTCTCTGATGTGTGAGGGGAGAAGACTTAAAAAAAGGAAAACAACTATAAAGAAGAACACTCTCAACCCTGTGTACAATGAGGCCATTATTTTTGACATCCCCCCGGAGAACGTGGACCAGGTCAGCCTCTCCATCGCAGTCATGGATTACGACAGGTATGGGCGTTTCTGTCTGCGGAGGATCAGTCACATGGGTTAACACGCAAGTTGGATTCAACTTTTCAGGTTATTTGCTACTCCAGCCATTTTAATTTATATTGGAGCAGGAAAAAAATGTATTCGTAGTTTGTTTTTTGTTACAGTTTTGGGGTTTCTTTTGTCTTTTTCTTCCAAAAGAAATCAGTTCACCTGGGGCAGTGTGAGACTAGGTGCACAAGTAGTGTGGAATGCACTGTAGAAAACACCACTCTCTGATCTTTTTACAGTTAATAACAGGTTAGAGTCACATTTTCTTATCACGGTGGAGCGGAGACGTGAGGGTCATGTTGCTTACCAAGCTGAATCATCAACTAGCCGTGTAAGAGGGCTGTTCCGTCATCTCTTTGGGATTCACTTTTTCCATTTGTGAAAGGACAGCATACTGCTGAGCAGCAATAGGGTCCTGGTTTCTGTGAGCAGTGATTATGAACAGCGGAAGGGGAGGAGTGGCCCCAGGGAGGCAGCTGGGATGGCTCACATCCCTTTTAAAACATTCTTTTGATGCTGGTTCCTAGCTCACGTGCTTCCAGTTAACTTCCCCTTTCACAAAATACATTGCAGGCCTCTCAGTGCAACTGGGAAAGTCTTTGTGCTGCAGCTCTGAGTTCTGAGTTCTGCCCCCCACTCTTCCTTGTCTGCAGCAGTCACACACACACATCCCTACTCTGCTTCACCACTGAGCTCCAGACAGCACCCTGCGCTTCATGGCTTTCAGCCTCCTCTGCTTCTGACCTTGGGTCACACTAGAGGTTCCTATCTCATACTCAGCACTGTGCACTCCTTTTTATTATGTTGCTTTCTGTACTTACAAATCTTTTGGAAAGGAAAACAGTATCTTTTACCTACCAAATTCTTAGCACATAATCAGTGCCTCATTTATTTCTCTTAAAGGTGCAACTGCTACAGCTCATACACAGTGCATAAGAGTTTCTAGGTTGTTCTCTTAGGACATGGTTGTAACCATGACCCTATGACCCAGGGAAACTAAGGGGCCATTCTCTGGCTCAGAGCTAGTAGAAGAGTGAAAATAAAGTGATTTGCATGATCTGCTTAAATCAGCATTGGAGAAAAACTATCTCAGAATGATTTCAAATTAGTTCATATGACAAACCCTTAAAATGTTGTAAATACTTTCATCAGTAATCCTGTTTTGCTTCATCAGTTACATTTGATGACTTTCCATGGTAGTGTGTGCAGGTACATACAATTGAGCATTCGGCACCCAAGCAATTTTGAGTAAGTGGATCCTAGTAATATATAAAATAGGCTGATAAGAAATTACTCCTAAAATATGCTTGTTGGGGAAATTTCATATTGAGGGAAATTATACTAAGTATAAATCTACCTTAGTGATAAAAAAGTAATAAAGAAGTTCTAAAATCATGTCGAAAGTCTCTTTAGAGATGTCTGTCAAATAACTCTAGCAATCCCTTTAAATTGCATTCTGTTCATGAGAAGCAGCTTAATGCGTAATGCACATATCCATGAGTCTGCTGCCCTGATTCAGCTCCTGTCTCTGCCTTCCCTCAGGGGTGTAAGGTCAGGTGAGTGCCTGACTTCATTATTGTGCAGTGTGCTCCAATTGCAGAGCATTTAGCTGATTTACCTAAAGAGGCAACAACACTGCTATTCGTGGCCATGGCAGTCAATACATTTAAACTTCTTTGACACTGTCTGGTACATAATAAGCTCTCAAACATTATTAACTACTACTGTTTTTGATTTGTTACTCCAAAAGCAGGACATGAACAGAAAATAGCAATGTGGTCCTGATAATACTGTTCTGCAATAAAGAAAATGCGTGGGATGGAATATAATCCTGCCCCGTTAACTGTAGTACAAGCAGTGACATACACCAACATAGTATTTAGAGACAACTATATGCTCTTTTACACAAGAAAGTGGGAGCTGTGCTCTTGGTGTGAAATCTAAAGACTGTTACAAAACATTAAGCCATGTAGAAAGGGCAGAGTTTGATTGACATCACAAATATGTAACAGGCTCATTTCTAAGAAAGAAATGCATGCTAGGGGTAAGGATTCATAGGTTATTTTGCATTCACACTATTTGCAAGATTGTGAAATGTGCTCAAGTTGCAGAGTACTGAAACAGTTTGTGTGTGCTTCTTAAACAAATGTATCTTTGAATGTTAATACTCTTTAGTAGTTTTTATTAAGTATTTTCATTTGATCCAATGTAGTGTGTAGTCATCCCTCCCTAGCTGCAGGAGGGTATGTTCCACAGAAGACTGAAACTGAGGCACATACCAAGCCCTGTGCATAGTGTGGTATTTTTCTGTACATTCATGCCTATGATAAAACTTAATTTATAAATTAAGCACAGTACGAGATTAACAACTAATAATAAGATAGAAAAATAACAGCGTGCTACATTAAAAGCTATTTAAAACTCATGAATTACTTCTGGGATTTTCTACTTCATATTTTTAAGTTATGATCAACAATAACTGTCCAAAACTGCAGAAAGTGGAACCACAAATTCTGTGCTTGGGTACTGTAATCTACACAATCAAAAAAGCTAGTGTTTTAATGTGTTCAAAATTCTATTGATATATGTGAGGTCTATTTATGTTAAAGATTGGAGATGAAAACATAATATTCTATGAACCCTAGGGTGGGACACAATGAGGTCATAGGAGTGTGTAGGACGGGGATAGACGCCGAGGGCCTTGGGCGTGACCACTGGAATGAGATGCTAGCCTACCACCGGAAGCCCATAACACACTGGCATCCCTTGCTGGAGGTGAGCCCTCAATCTCCTCACTTCTACCCTCTGTGTCACCTCTTTTGCTTAAATGTTACTTATCTTCTAACCCTTCCCTGACATTTTATGCATTCACTTGTTTAAAAATTGCTTGTGCTTTTATCTCATAGTGTCTGACACCTACTAGGCAAAGTTTCGTATGCATCATGAATTTTTAAAACCACTATACAGTCTAGGTTTCAAATTTCTTTCTTTTCTTTCTTTCTTTTTTTTTTTCCACATGTGTGATACTGGGGATTAAACCTATACGGGTACATATCTCTGGGCCACCTCTCTAGCCCTTTTAAAATTTTATTGTGAGACAGGTTTTCACTAAATTGTCCAAGCTGGTCTCAATCTTGTAAAATCTCCTGTCTACAACTCCAGAATATCTACAATTACTAGATATGTCACCACACACTCAACTTGGGCTTCTGAGTTTTGGGACAATAAACAATAAACACTGTAAGTATATCATTTTCTTCACATAACTTGGAAATCTACACCCTTGACTAGTGAAGCAACCTAGTAAGTTTATTGCTAAGTGGAAACAAAATTTTAGTGCTTTTCTTTTGTAAAAACAATCACCTTACCTAAAATTGTTTCCATTTAAGAATTCTTAGAGAGAGGTAGTATCACCTAACAGTGCTTCTATGTACCGGGACATGTATATCCCCTTGTGTTCTAACTCTGGTCAGAAAGAGCCAGCAGACATTAGGTACACTGAAGGATATTCTTATCTGAATTCAAGACCTGACTCTGTGGTATAACTGTTGTGGAATCTTGCTAAAGTTGCTCTACCTCTCTTAAGTTTCTGCTATGATTCCATAATAGTAGTAAATTCAGAGTGAAGCTGAATAAATGCTGAATACCAAGTGCTTACAACTGGAAATAATTGCACGTTAGCCCTTATGATAATTATTATTAATATTAGCCAGAGGAAGGAGCAGTACCAGTTTTCTATCAGGATTTTTAGTCATGAAGTTAGTTGTCAGTTTACATGACACACTGAATGTCACCAGGTTGAATGGTTTTCTTTCCCAAAGATAATATCTGGAGTGTCCTAAAGAGTCATAGTGTAAGTCATTTATACAATCTGATGAACTGAGAGATAATGCAGGTTCACAAAATGATACATAGCAGATGAAGGATTTTATGTATTTCACCAACAAGAATATAACACAGTAAGTGAATGACATTTTTGCCGTCTCCCCATGGGTGAGGTTCTGTTTCTTCTTTTGGCACTTCTTTTGGCTTGAAGAAAAGGAGAGACTATGCACTACGTTTGACTAAAGACCAGTAGGACCAGGTTCTAATTTCAGCTTAGTCACAAAAAACATGGCCTTGGCTGTGTTACTCAAGACAATGTAGAGAAAATTTGATGAGCACTGAATGTTCAGACAACAGAAGTGAACTGTCATCACTGATATCTCTGTACATGTGAATGCCCCAAGTCTTTATCTGACTTCATAATTTAATGTAAGAAGGCAGGAGTGGGGAAAAAGACAGATAGACAGACAGACAGGCAGACCTAATCACAGGAACTTTCCCCTAGAGTGTTTTATAAGTAGAGTCAGGCATATTCTCTGAAGCTTGGTAAATCGTGAAAAGTTTCATGTCAGCAGTGGATATTATGTAAAATATTCTGTACTGCTTATTTAATTACTATCTTTTCCCTGATTCTCCTCTTTTTTGTTGTGTCTGATACTAGAAAAGTGAAAAATTAATCCTGAGGATTGAGACAGGAGAGTTAAGTCTTGGTCAGGCAGCATCCCGCACGGAGCACAGCCTTCCACCATCACAGGTCACTGTCCCTGCAGTCCCAGTCCCTTCGTGGGATGGTGCAGGGAGAAATGACATCATGGGAGCAAGGATTTTAACAGACGTAGGGAAAGGTGCTAGAGAACCTGAGGCATACTAACTTTTGATAGCTACTTAATAAGCAGTTATTCATTTATCTGATGAGCAGGAGCTATGGAATACACGTGTGTTTGTGTCAGAGAACAACACGAACACTTTTCAGTCATAATGGAATGTTCAGGGAGCCAAGTAAGCGACAATCTGGGCATCACAAAAAGATGCCAGATATTTTTCTGATAACTGAGTGTCAGAGAACCAGTGGGACTGAAAGACTACGTAAACGTCATAAACGTACTTTCTGCAGCAAGTAGCTCCTTTCCTCCAATCCCCACTCCCACATTCACTGGTCAGATGTACTAGACCTAAGAAATGGCTGGATTTCTTATTATGGGAGAAAACCCGAATGTCATTGTGTGTTTTGGCCAGAGAAGGGATAAATTTGAGAAAAGAACAATTATTCAAGAGCTGGGTAACAGTAAGGCAGACTAAACTGTCATTTAGATGGTCTGATTACTGCTACTTAGATAACTGGAAGTTTATTCTGTTGGTTAAACTTTTTAAATACACTCCAATATCTAAGGATCACAAGAAATTATTCTTCCTCATTCATGGGTCCCACTTCCCCAAACTCACTCCTTCTCATCTCATTCATTGCCTCCATGTAAAATCTCCTAGTGAACCAGGCATGGTGGCCCACATCTATAATACCAGCTTCTCAGAAGGTGGAATTGGAAGGATCACAAGTTTAATCCCAGCCTGAATAACTTAGTGAGATCCTGTCTCAAAACTAAAAAGTTAAAGATTTCCGGGGGTGTAGCACAGCAGTGCCTAGGTTCAATCTCCAGTTTTGCGGGGGAAAATCATCTCCTACTTTGTGGCAGTTGGAATGCAGTGTCGTGTGTTTAAAACCTCTTGTTGCTCTTGCCTAGCAGTTGTCTTCACTGTAGTAAGCCATTATGTTATCAAAAGCATTAAAACTCTGTCATGAAGTATGAAATTATTCTGTTGTCATACATAATTGCTGTAGAGTGCTGCTCTGCGTACCATCCATGTACCATGCTCGGCGTACACCTCTGACCATTTGTGTCCTCTCAGCCAACCTGAAAAGGTAAGTTCTGAAGGGTGGGGAATTATGTGCATCTTCTCTTCAGACTTGTGTGTGGTGGGTGAATATTCAGTATTACAGGGGAGCCACAATTACCCACGGTGTTATTTTTATGCACTAGATAATATATTATAAAAATTACTGTCTTTCAGTTACCTGGCCGGGCGACCAGTTTTGATAGTCAAGGATCCTGTTCCTCTCCAAAACCACCTTCCACACCATAATGCCTCCAATGTAAGACCCTGTAGTGAGGACCTAGGATCATGTGCTCCTTGGATCAGGGAAAAAAATAAGTGGAAGGTTTAATTTCCTCATATATTCATAGAAATTAACAAACTTGACATGCAATTTTTTTGTTTATCTTTTTGTCTGTTTTTAAACTTCAAACATCTTAATACTTTTTACTTGAATACGAATAGTCCTTAGTTACATAAGGCATTTTATCCTTTCATGTCATAGGCCTGTTAGCACAAAGAGAGTTTGAAAATGTAATTCTTTGCATAAGCAAAGAAGTAAGGTTTTTTTAGAAAAAGCAAGAGGAATCAATACATTTATAAAATTAATCATAGTTTATGCTGCTATTGTGTAAAGTACTATATTACGTATGTGTAGTTTTGCTATTGTTATAACTTGTTCATTTTCAGTTGTGCACATGGTTCTATATAGATCTTAATGGACAGTTTAACCTTCCCATACACAGTGCTGAGTCCTTGTACATTAACATTAATGTCTCTTATCTGATAATAGTTTTACTTTCATTCTCAGTATATTTTTTTCTTGCTGAGGTTTGGGTCTGCCAAACGCAAAACTTTGTCTCTCAACTTTGTTCTTTAAAAAAATACAGATAAGTCTGTAAATTTAAAGAATCATATTGAGTAAAAATTTAAGTATTTAGAAGCTGGAAAATGGAGGTTGAGCCCTTCTGACTACCATTTTATACTGTCTGTCACATTAGTTCAGACATCTGTTGTGCTGTTAACTGATGTTTTAAAACTTCTGATAATCCTAATCTCATGTGAAGTATTGGTAATCCTAAGTGAATATAAACAGAAGTTCATTCTTTATGTGTTTGTAAGGTACTCAAGTTTTGTGACATGTATTTTGTGATGTGACATTACCACAGAGATCCTGTATTTCTGACAGATCATAGTAATAGACACCAGAAGTACCATGGAATGGTCTGTGTTCTTTGTCACTTAGACAATATGCAGTAATGGTGATTCAAAAACAATCAGAGGCTTATCACTGACATTGGGGATTTTCCTAAGCAAAGTGTGACTTATTTTCCAGTGAACTCTAGAAATATACCATAAATAATTTCCACAAAATTTAATAAAACTAACCAAGTTAGTTTTAAAGGTCCAGACCTCCAGTTCTTCCATGAAACACATTTTCCTTCATAAAGATGGAGGATCCAGGGCCGGGAGTTTGGCTCAGCAGCTTAAGCGCCTGTCTGGCAGCTGGCAGGTACAAGGCTGTGAGTTCAATCCCCGGTTCCGCAAAAAAAAAATAAAAATAAAAATAAATTAAAAAATAAAATAAAAAGATGGAGGATCCAGCCACTAAATGTAAAAACTATGCAAGCGTTTTTACAATACACACTTCCTTTTAAATCAGATCCACTTTTTAATGTCTCATTTTCCAGTCCTATTGGAAGGTATCTGTATTTCCCAAAAATTCCTTTGGAGATGTGCGCAGTGGATAGTGCATATTTCAACTTTATTCCAAAATAAGAATTTTAGAAAAAGCAAGAAAACTTGCACTTGGAATATGAAAACAAATTCATCAGGATGAGGACATTTTATTGCCAATTGTGAAAATTTTATTTTTCTAAATTCCTTATTCCTATTAAAAAATGAAACCTTAGCAGCCTTGAAAGTTTTTTTCCTGGCATTCCTCATAAGGATGGGTTCACTGTTAATTAAGATGTAAATATTTTGCTCATTAAAATTTGAAAGATAAACACAGTTATGCCTACATTTTTTTAAAAAAGCTTGTACTATCTTAATGAAAACAACTCTTTGTAGCTAATGGTTTCTCATTGAAAATAATAGGGGAAACCTGCTTGAAAAGAGCTGGCTACCTTAGCAAGCTGAAAAGAACAATTTGCTACATGAGCAAAGTGACTGAAGATTTTTGAACCCTTTATTTTAATGGGAGAAAAAAATGCCCAATGAAGACAAAATTTATACTCTGACATTTTCTGGAGACAATTGTTTTTTTAACAGATACAGCTACAACCTAAAGTACACTTGCAGCTTCATTTCCTAAGTAAGTGAGTATAATATATATTTACACCCCAAAATGTATTTTAAGAATTTCTTGTTCATCCTTAAAACTTTATACTTTTCTTTGTTTCATAAGGAGAAAAAGCCAATGTTTGTGGTGAAAAAAATGACTTTAATGTGAGGATTATAGATTAAGATATAGGTTTTTAAAATAATTTTTTATAACTTGAAAACTTTTCTTAGGGAATAGAATAGACTCAGTGTCAGAGTACTTGTTAATCCTGTGAAAGAGATTAAAGGGAAGAAATTCACAATCATTTTTCATGTGCTACATGATGGACATTTCCTTCAGATCAATCCAATCAAACATGATCATTAAAACTGGCAGCTGACATTATGAAAATGTAACCCTACCGCTTCTAACACAACATACTCTCATTCTACACATCCACACGCAACTAAATTATCGTCTTTCTGATTGTGATTGAGGATGAAATATTTTCAGTGTTTAAAATAAGGCTTGATATTAGAAACATCCTCAACTAATTTATGTGAACTATCACATTTTAATGACAGTATTGACACTTTGCGAAGCCGTAGTTTAGGTATGTAATAAATACCTAATTTCAGGGATTTATTCAGGGACTTAAATGAGATAAGTGTATGTAAAAGATCAAGTGTTGATTCATTAGCATGACAACCCTGATATTCATTTGATTTTTGAGTTTTGTTGTTGTTGCTCTTACCTTTATATAATCTTTACATAAAACTGAACAATCCATTCTTTTTCTCACTAGTTTCCTAATAATATTTTTCTTGACAATTTCTTAGTCCAACCTGCCATATTCCCATTACTTTGCTGTGCATATAAAATCCACCATACTAATACATTCATAGTCCAATGGCAAATATCATTAAGAATAGTGCCAGGGACTAGCATTGTGAATTCAGAGCCACATATTTTCTGGGACAGTTTTTTTGCGGGGTGGGGCTGCACATTCTAGTTACTGCAGGGAAATCATAACTGATCAATACTGACTCAGGTTTTACATTAAAGTAGATATATTTAAACCTCCTTGGTTGTGGTATTTAAATTGACATTTACAAGTATACTTATTCTCCTATAAGGTTTCCCTTACATTAGTTTAAAATTTTGCACTCAATAAAGAGCTGTTAATATCATAAAGCTTTCATTTAACTATTATTTGGAAAATGAAAAAGTCAAACTTCCACTCCTGTCTCAACTTTACCATCCATAAAGCAAAATATGGCTCATTTCTGAATGAGTTAAAAAGATAACCAAACACAGTTACAAATAAAAGGACACAAAATCTTAATAGTGAACACATGGCAACTTATTTATCCTTTTGAAAGACTACTTGATGTTATTTAAGAACATCTATGCTCATGAAATGGAGTGATCTGATTTTTTTTCCACATTAGTTGTTATTAGAACCAGTTAATTTTATTACCTGACAGTTAAAAAAGAAAACTGGGGTTGATAAGGATTTAAAACATTCTTCAGCCTCTATAAATCTAAAGAAAATGTGAAAATCTGTATCTTTCACAATTTGATCTTGAAACAACTCCAGTTGTTCTACGGTAATTTAATCATTCTTAACTTTTGTTATTTTTAGGCTAAAAATGTATTGTTATCAAATGATACGAAAGAACAGAAAGTAGTGTAATGTAAAGAATCAACATAATTTATAGTTAAGCAAAAATGTTAAAGCATATGAAAATAAGGTTGTTGAGATGCAAAATCAAAAACTTCCTTTGAATTTTAACTTTTAGTGGACAGTACATCCTCTAATGTTGTTCCAAAAACTCCATGACACAGCATGTAATAGTTACTCAGTTATATGGCTCAGGACATGATTCATCTGAACCTGCTTTAAGGACTTATTATTTAAAAGAAAATGAATTTGTATTGTACATGGAAAACAAAGTTAATTGAACAAAATGTTTCCAATATGTTATTCAGTGATACCCTTGTAGGTAAGAATTTTGTTTTATTATAAGGCTTTTATATTTACTAAGTGTTCTGTTCAAGTGAGTGGTAATTTAATAAAATGTGTTGATAATTACTTGATATCTGCCATTAACATTTAAACAAAAAGATGTGCATTTGAACATTGGTACTAGATATTTGGTTCAAGTGTATTATCAAAGTAAAAATTTTCATTTTTACCATGTTCAGCATGAAAATAGGAAAACCAGGTTTGATTTGGTAGCATGAAAACATGCTGCAGAGACTAGGAGAAGAAAGTACTAAATTAAAGACTGGGGTGGTCTTAATGATTTATTGAATGCAAACATTTTGATTAGTAGAAACAATGATTGAAAGAGTAAGCCAAGATATTTAAGAGAAAGGATGAGCTTCTTTATGCCAGAGATGATTTAAATATACTCTTGTCAGGAAGAATTGGTTAGATTAATTCTATTTTTACCCCTTCTGAGACACTAGAAAGGGCTTACTATTGATAGATATGTTTACATGGAAATATTTTAATCTCAAATCTCCAATAAATCCCTCTGGAATCTCACCTGGACTTTGAAAACGCCCTCCAAAGAGTAAAACTGTGTCCGGTCTTGGCACCAGAGTGTAAAAATGAACTGTTTTATTCTGAAGTTTCGTTGCATTGCATCTGCTGTGCAGGGAATGCCTTATTAACTGTGTAGGATGGTGAATTTCAGTTATTCAACTTCATGATTTTTATTCCCTCGAAAATGTTTTTTGTTGCTGAGCATGGTAGTTAACACCTGGAATCCCAGCTACTCAGGAAGCTGAGGCAAGTAGCTTTGAGTTTGAGGCCCACCCACCTGGACATCCTAATGACACTCTTGTCTCAAAATAAAAATGAAAAAGGCTGGGATTCTTGCTCAGTAATAAAGTGCCCCTTTTTTTATTTGTGGATCCGTAGTCCCAAAAATAAAATTTTTTATTATCTGTGTATTATAGATATGAGTCAATAATTACTAAGCGAAGTAAGTTTCAATGTTGGAAGTTTATTGGATACTTATTTTTGTCATTTCCTTTAAAAAATTCCTTATTCTTTCCATCGGAGCATCAATACTGGGAAGTATATTTGATATAATTTCACTAAAAGTAAAGTTCGTGGACCCAAAAATAACTATAATCTCTAAGATTGTGCACAAACTGATAAAATATCCATTCTTTATAAAAATTGCACAGTTTCTTCTGTTTGTGTTTATATAAATCATCTCATGGGTTTCATTACAATTTCTAGGCTTTTTGTTTTTAAAAATATCCTTTAAGCTTCCCATTTAAAAAACACAGTCATCTCCAGTACAAAGCTTCATAAATTCTATCATTGCATAAATAAGAAGCAAGTAAAACAGCTCCAATATACAAAATTGATTCTTTCATAAACAAAAATCCAATACCGAAGTTTTGTCATTAACATTAACTTGTTACTGACCCTTCCAACTGGGAGATGTGGTTAGATTAGTCGACAAATACAGAGAAATTACAGAACACAAGTGAAATCTTCCTTTCAGAAGGAAGAATAACGAAGTCAAAACAGAAAGGAACTGCTTCCTATTGTACATGTGATGACTCTACTACTCCCCCAGACAAATATTTGCCAGTTATTCTGTTCTGGCATGAACTACTAAAATTCATGCATGACATCAAATGTTTTGGACCCAGTGTATTTGATCTTTCTTTGTATCCTTTAGTCCTTGTTCAGAAGGTGATTTTTTAACTGAAGTTTGTGATTTCGTACTTAGCCATTGTTCAAATCAGTATCTTTGATTTCCGTATCATAGAAGAGAAATTTTAAAATCTTTTGAAATTCATGTTTCTGGCTTTTGTACATGGTAGCCAGCCATTTGTGAAACTTGACAGCTATAATTGTATCACTTAGAATAAATGTTCTGCCACCACCTTTAGAAGATATTACACACTGCAGTATTTTTACAATGTCTTCTTTAGGATGTGTGAACATATTTGTCAGGTTCAGATGAATTACGTAACAATGAAACCTCAAAGCTGTTATGAAGTATAGTTTATGATTACTTTTGTAAAAGAAAAATGGAAAAGCACTTGAAATATAATTTTACCGTTTCATATGTATTTTGAAAAAGAAATAAAGTGATTATAAATAATTTTTGTCTGTCTTTGGAGAAAATGCCTTCCCAGATTTCATTTTGATACTTCTGTGTTGTTAAGTTTTTCTTTAATAGACATCATTTTTGGCAGTCGGTAGTGTGGTCATAACTTGAGGACTGAATGGTGTTTAAAGCTCTACTTTAATTTGCACAGTCTCTGCCCCATCATAAGGTTATGGCTCACTCTCCATAGCAAAAGACAAGTTAACAAGAGAAAAGCATAACAAATTTATTTAGTCAAAGTTGTATGGGACTGGGGCTGTAACTTAGCAGTAGAGCATATGGCTAGCATGTGTGAGGCTGGATTCCCCAGCACTGCCCAGAAAAAAAGGTTCACATGATAGGGGACCCTTGAGATATGAAGACCTGGAGACCTGGAAAGCTGACTGTTTTTGTCCTTGGATTCAGTGTAGGCAGGACAGGAAGGTTCTGATCTAACTGTACCAGGCTGGCAGGGGAAACCCAGCAAGGCCTCTCGCTGAGATTCTGTGAGCTATTTCTTTGTCCTGGGTACCGAGCAAGACCCTTTGTAGAATGAGGGAATGATCTGTCAGACAAGGTACATCAAAGAATTTCTCTATGACCAACTCTTACAAGAAAAGTTGGAGAAGTAACATTTTAGGTTTTATGGCAAGCTACTGGGGAGAGAAATTCAAAAGTGCATGGCTTGCCTTTGAGGAGAAAAGGAAGCCAGAGAAAGACAGGAAGGAGACAAACAGAAAGAGATGCTTCCCCGTGTCCTCGGTCCAGGGTACTCAGCGTCCGATGAGCCAGACTTTGGAGAATTGCTTTCTGAACCATAACACCATTTCTATTGCAATATTATAAATTTAAGTTTCTAAATCATTTCCATTGACAAGTAATAAAGTGTAAAAAGAGGTAAATATTAGTTATACATATTGGCTAAATTTGTTTTACTGCAAAAAATTTGCAGGCTCCCAGAAATACCTAAGCAGGTGATCCAGGAGTTGAGGTATACCTGTTATTTATCTTGTTAGTGGCTTATACTTCGCCTCAGATTCTCAGAAACATTTTCCTGAGCAATACAGAGAAAACAAGTAGTTTTAAGCAGTAGCAGAGCCCTGACTCAAAGAGATTCCTCACTGTTGGCAAATCAGATGTCATATCTATGCCCCTTAGTTACTGTTTATAGATGTGGGAAAAAAGTACAGCCTATAAAAGAAAGCAAGTCAGTAAATCTATGCCTTTGACTGAAATTCTATACAAAAGTCAGTGGTCAAACCTGTATGGCTTTGCTTAAGTCCTTATATCCAAAAAGTGTGAGGAACCTGAGTGAAATCTAAGTTGCTTCTTTAAAAAGTAGTCAAATTGCTACTTTTTAAGATTTTCTTAAAAGGCTGAGCTTTCCCAAGTTTCTTCTTGGAAAGGATTTATGTTTATTTTCACACAGGCTTAAAATTTATTTTCCCACTAACAATGCAGTACACTTCTCAGGAACCCTAGTGAACACTAGCACTGTCGTTTGAGTCTGTGTGCTTCCGAACATAACAAAAATGATGCTAGTGTTTTAATTTCTATTTCTTTTTCTCTCCTAATGAAAATTAATCACCTTTTATGTATTGATTGGCAATTTGGATTTCACTGTTTAAGTTTTTCCCATTCTTTTGTTAGGATATCCTTCCTTCTAAAAAAAACTTCTAAAGAGGTATTTGTTCCTTTATTTATTTATTTATTTATTTATTTATTTATTTTGATGAAGATAAATACTCCCATATGATCTTATCTTAAACTCATCTCTGTTCTGCAAAGTAGAAGGCATAATGTATCTGCAAGTAAATATAAACAAAAGTACAAGCAGAAGTTTTATCTCTTGAAAAGCATGCCATCTTGATAATTTCCAATATGATTCTGGGCTGTAACCACAGTGTGTATGAAAGAATTAGAAATAATCCTTTTTGTCATTAATCCTTTTTTATGTTATTGCTTACAGTCCCATTTTGGGCTACATTTGAACAGTTTTGATTCTACTCACTTATAAAATGACACAGAACAACAGGAAGTGATGCCCATTAATATTCACAGAGAGGAAAACCAAAAATCTGAAGAGGAATCACAATGAGGACATTTTGCAGCTTCCATTTTCAGGCTGCAGTTAAAAATGCTTTTTAAAAATCTACTCTTCTCCAAATTAAAAAAAAAAAAGCTATCCACATGAAAAGAAACCAATTCTTATTTTGAAAGCCTTAGTGAATATAGCATTAGACTGTGAGCAATTTCATGAGGAAGTGGGTTTTTTTTTTTTATAAATATCAAGGTACACATGAGTAAAACATTTACCTTTAATGGGAAGCTAGACTTGAGGCATTGACAGGGACTCAAACCAGGAAGTGAAGGAGCTACTAAGTAAAAATTATATGTAAAGCTCAAAGCATAAATAGGTTATTAAATTGTACTACTGCAGGAGGTGTCTTTCTATATCTTTGTAAATGCTGCCACTAGGAACGCACAAATCCAAACATCATATTCTCATAAATAAGGCAGCAGTAGAGCTATAGAATTACCTTAACCAGAAACTATAATTTGAAGCTAGAGTCAGGAATTGAAGGCCAGATTTTTTCAGCTGGTCACATTGCCCGTGCACCAAGTACACTGCACATTATATACCTTATTCCAAATCTCTGCAAAATCTCTGTAATGTATTATTATGACCATTTTAAAGATGAAAAACAGAGGTTCAAATCAATTAAATGGATGGATAGGTAGTTAAAGGCAGAGCACAACTTTGTACATGGACTTTATTCAAAGTCTGAGTTTTTATTCTTTACAAGTCAGGAACTATAAAATTAAAAATACTTTTGCATGTTGTTTTCTTAATTCTTACCACAAGACTCCATAGATAAATCATCAAGAAAAAATATACATAAACCTCTTTGACATTTACTTATTTATAAATCAAAATCAGTTACATCTGCCCTATCTACCAATAGTTAATGTATTTGGCATTTTTGTAATCTATGAAAGACTATGAAAAGAGTGCAATACTAGTTTTCACACCAGAGATCCCAATTGGAACCCATAGAAAGGATAAATATTTTTAAAATCCATAAGGCAGTTATCTGTACAGGTCAAGTGGCTAAGGTGGGGATAGATGTCAAGACTGCACTGATCTGAATAAATAGAGTACAAGAGCAGTGATGATTAGGGAAGACCATGTGCCATGGGCTCAAGCCCTACAGACTTCTGTGAATCAAATTTCATTTTTTTTTCAAGTTATCTTATTAGCACTATGCACATTTAGGCTGCCCGACCTCTGTTTTGCATTTTATAAATTATGATAATTGGTTTGTCAGATCTCTAGATTCTAATAGAATAAGATTTGACCCCTGTCTAATATCACATGTAGAAATTAATTTTGTATACAAGAGTTGATCAAAATGTACAGTGAATGTTTATTTTTTAAAAAAATAAATCACAGTAAAAGGCATATTGCCATTAGTCCCCCTCAAGAGGCTCCTTGTTGCTTCAGACACACTTATCCCATCATTCTTGCAATTTTCTGAAGCTGTTCAAAGAGCCCTCTTTCTTTAGTGTCTTTACAAGGTGTGATCAAAACCACAATGAATGCACTTGATGAATGCCATCCAGTAGAAAGCCAGGCTCATAAAAACACTATGCTGTGTCCTCATCACCTTATTCACTGACTTCTGGCTCTTCCCCAAAGTCAAAAATGACCATGAGAGCTAAACATTCTGAATCCATTCAGGACATCGAGGCAGCCACGATAGCACAACTAAAGGCATTCGCAGAAGAGGATGTTCAGAACTGCCTCAGAAAGTGGCAAGAATGATTGGAAAGTGTGTTCAAAACACGAGGGAGCATGTTGAAGAGTGGCAATGTGACATTTACTGTAATAATTTTTTTTTCTTAAACATTCTCTTATGTTTTGATCTCATCTTGTAGATAAAATTTAAAACTTAAAATCTTAAAATTATTAATCACCTGGAAGACCAAACAGGATATTTTTGTGATTTCTGGAGTAGGCACATCTGGCCAAACTTTCTAGTTTCTTAGAAATGACCCAAAATAATTGCAGCAAGTCCTGAAAATACAAAGATTTATATGGTTTCCAAATTGATCTTAAAGCAACTCAAACCTTCAAAGCAACTTCAGTCAAAACTCCATTGACATTTTTGCTTTTGTCGTAATGGAATTTAAGCAGATTCTTAAATGTACAGTGTGGGAAAGCAAAGGTCTATGGATAAATATTCTGCTAAAAAGAGAAAAAGATGAGGTAAGACTTAAGCTAACAAAATCATGTCTTATTCTGAATCTGTAGTAACCAAGTGTGATGATAGACAAGTTGATTTAAAAAGTAAAAATGTGTTTAAAAATCTGGAAATTAAATATATAGCAGGGGGTATCATAAATTGTGGGAGAAAATGGAACTATTTAATAACTACAGCTGTAAAACATGATTATTCATAAAGTAAACATAAGTATAAATCCTCTTTTTAGTCTTGTTGCTAGATTCAACTTCAAATGGCATTCAATGTCAAATAAAAACTATAAATATTATATTGTGCAGTGTAAGTAACATAGAGGGAATTGTTTCTTAAGGTACAAAATGTGCTCTATGTTTAAAAAGACCAATAAATTGTATTACATTAAATATCTTATCATTATCAAAACATACCTTGAAAAAGGGAAAAAGCAAGCCTCAAATTGAAAACAAGATATTTAAAAGACATACAACTAACAAAGGTTTAGTATCCAGTTATAAATACATCTTAAAAATCATTAAGAGCTTAAATAATCCAGTTAAAAATGGACAAAGACATAAAGGTTCTTTAAGGAAGAGAAAATGTGTACAGAGGAAAACACACAAACAGATGTCCTCCCCTACTCCCTTACTAATGAAGGAAATGTAAGTAAAGATTATAAAGCAATAATATATCATTTTAACTGACCAACTTACAAGAGTCCCACAACATTATTTCCAAAGAGGTAGTAAAATGAAACAAATTTCTAATACATTTTTGACAGCATAGCAATATTTAAAAAACAGTATGGGAGTATCTATTAAGCATTCATAAACCAGGGATACATCAATTTCAACCTTAAGTATATATACAGAGAAAACTACATGACACAGATTAAAAGATGCATTCATCATTTTTATAGAAAAACAAAATTGGGAGAAAGGGTAGGAAATGAGTTACATGTCTATAGAAAGAATGATAGATTTTTTTTTAAACCCTGTGGTATATTTAAAAAATACACAGTATTGAAATAACTGAATTATTGATGTCATCATGGATGAATCTTAGTAATTAAAAATCTTAATCTTAAAAAATGAAAACACCAAGTTCCTGAAGAATATGTCTAGTCACAGCTTTATGTAATTTTTAAAAAAATTTCTAAGGAATAGTGTATAATTACAAAAAACTATATAAAATTGATTTAAAATTACAACATAGAGACTTATTACTGAACAAAGCTAGATATGTGTGTGTGCATCCATGAAACAGAATGGAGAGTTCTGAAATAAAAACTCACATTTATGACACATTGATTTTTAAGAAGAACGCAAAAACAATTCAATAGAGAAATGGTATTCTTTTCAACAGTTATTTCTGGAACAATTAAATATGCAAAAACAAATGGAAGCAGTTGTACCCAACCTCACACCATGTACAAAATTTAGGAGACCTAAATGTAATGGGTAAATGTTCTTACATGAAAATATAAGGGAAATTTGCAGTGACCTTGAATTTGATGATAATTTCAGGAAATAATAGTTCAGGATAAACTAGACATCATCAAAAGTTTAAACTGCTGCATTTCAAAGGACATCGAGAAAATGGGTGAGTTATTTGATACATGCTTACATCCCAATAAAACTACTATTAAAAAGGGATTAAGAAATGATAAAACAAAATTCAAGATAGTGTTTATCTAGAGTGGGAACTAAAGGGATCGAATGAAGATAAATAATACACAGCATGCCTGTAATCCTAGCACTCAGGAGGCTGAGGCAGGAGAATTGCTGCACGTTTGAGGCCAGCCTGGGCTACATAATGAGTTCAAGGGCAGCCTGAACTGCATAGTAAGACACTGTCTCAACAAACCAAAAAGTAGGTAGATATAGATAGGTAGATAATAGATAGATATCAAAAGAAATGGTTCAGTTCTAGATTGAGTCATGGGTGCTCTTCATATTAATATATGCATCTATGCCCATAGTTATATACATAAAATAAAACAGAACTTTTCATAGACCAATAGAGATAATTTGTCTACAAAACAAAAATTATAATTAATACAATTTGGTACTATTGAGATCCACTTAAAAATAACTGATTAACAGGTGTATTTTATGTATCACATCCCCCATTCACAAAAGTGAATTAACAAATCAATTGTGATTGAGTGGATTAGACAGAATAAAGCATTAATTTTATCACTGAAAATGATAAATGCAGTGATCAGCCATGTCAGGCTCTTTAAAATCTCCCTTCCAACAGAAGTAACACAAACTGTGTTTGTGTTCATTCCCTTGTGGGCCCAATCTCACCCATGCCCCTATTCCCTGGTGGGTTGTCCTGTTCATTTTAACTTATCACTAAGTCTCACACATCACACAGACCATGAAAGATTGAACAACCTGTGATAATGGAGTACAAAAAATAAAAAATAGGAGTCAGGAAAACCATAATTTTAAAACTGTACCCTTAAGAACACTGCTGCTTAAGGTCAAAGTTACCCAAAGTCATAATGCTTTTCTTAATCCAGAATCCTGCTTTTTTCCACTGTTCTAGGAAACTAAACAATTCTAAAAGTCTTAAACATGCAGTAAACCTATGAATTGAGCCAGCGCTCTTTCTCTGATGCTGTAGACTTGCAAACGCTCCAGACTTCCATTTTCAAGGAAACAGCTCTGTGAAATGGGCAGCAGATCATGAAACATAAAACACCTGGAAAAGATTTGTGTCCCAAGACAGTGCAGGGGCAGGATCCTCGACTGCTGCTGGGAATACACATCCTAGGTGACAGAAGTGAGGACACTGCAAGAACACATAAAACCCTTCTTCCAGGCCACAAGGACCCCTCTCTTCAGGGCCCCCACGCTACTTCCTCTGAGTGTGCACGTATTGAACTGCCTAATAAAACCCGCCTGTGTCTCTCACTGCTGTGTCCTGAATTTTATTTGCTAACGGAAGTCGACTTACCTGCAACTACTCCGTGAGTTGGGTAAGTGGAGATCGCCGTCTCCTCTTTGGGGCGCCTCTTCTCCTGAGCCTGTCCCTATGATAACAATAGCAGTAGCATCGGGGTTGACGTGTAGACTCCCCTGAGTGCTTCGTTTCGCTTCAATGTTCCCACTTTCGAAAGGAAAGGGATCGGGAGACAGATGATATTTTTATGACACACTTAGATCAAAATCCTCAATCTTTAACATGTGTTTAGGCGGGTAGTTAAACATTGATGGGCCTGAGAGATAAAAGGAATCCAAAATTGTATGCTTTTCCAGTTACCGTTAAGTCAGGAAATAAAGACCTCACTGAATAAAAACTCATAATTATGTATAGGTTTGAGACCCAAAGACACAATGTGACGACTGATCTTTGGCGTTCTGGAGTCGCCTTCTATTAGAGGTGAATTTTATGTTCTTGGTGTCCTGAACAAAGAATTGATCAAAATAAACATAATCAGTGGCAAAATTTTTTATTTATTAAAGGTAGGAATAAACAGGCTCTGCAGAGCAAGTTTGGGCCAAGCAGAAGCAGGGAAAAAGGAAAAACTATACCTTACAGTGTAGAGTGGGCCATCGTGAAGAGGCAGGAGGGCAAACTCTAAATAACAACTGGGCCTCTTCTGTATTCCACATGCTGACTTCAGTCCAGGCTCCTATCAGAAACCTGTTCAAAGTCGCACAAGGAGCAGTACTTTGAGCACTGTTCTGCGCATGCGTCCTGGGAGTGCTAGCCCTCACTCGACATGCTTTAAGTGAAAAATTCATGTTTGGTAAATTTTATGTAAGTTTTTTACATGATTAAGGGCCCTGGAAGAGATTTTGCAATTGCAAACTAACTTCTAAGAGAAATGTGAATAAACTTCATGATTGCTCCAGTTCCCCAAACCCCCGGAGTAACTCTTAGGTGCACGACAAGGTATCCAGACTCACACTCGAGACAGGTACCTTCCGGGCACTGCCTGCCTTCTCATTACGTGTTTTACAGTATATTCTACCTGTACTTCTGCGTGACCACCTATGCCTCTTGAATAAAGTCTTTCATTAAGGCCTGAAGGAAGTGAGGAGGCCCACAGGAGAAGGGCCAGTTCCTTGCAGCTTCAGGCCCAGCTTCCCAGTGACAATTGATGTAACAATTTTAAGTAAAAAGCAAAATTCAAATCAGGATACTACTTTTAGCAAGTCATTCCAATCGTTAGACAAATTGCATTTTGGAAATCTTGTTTCAGGTAATTCATGATATATACAGTCCAATGTGTTTTCAACAAATACTATAATTTCCTGCATGTTGCTCATTTTTCTTCTCAAATATTTTGGGAAACAAAATGTCTTGTATTTCAGATGCATAGCTTTATACAAAATTTAAAACTTTGGAACTTTCAGAATGCTGCTTTTCTTTACCAAGACTTGCCATTCATTGCTCCATTCTAAAAGTAGGTACCCTACATCTTCTCTAAGATTTGAATTTATGTAAGTATGGTAATTATAAGGCACAAATTTTACTCAAATCAATATTGATTTAGTAAAGATTCATTATAAGAAGTGTATATGTCATTTCCGTTTGTTCAACTATAATAAAATTTAAAAATCCTTTTTTAAATAAATTTTTATGTTGACTCCAGCTACATTGCATGAGCTGTAGGGAACTTAAATTTGCTCTTTTCTCTCTAAAGTCCTAATCATTTTAATCTGTAAAATAAACAGACAGTAGATAGGTAACAGAAAAAAGAATACACACACATGGAAGCCACACATATTCAGTAAGAGCCTGAGATGGGGTGAGATGAGGGCGAGGTGGGTGGATATACACAGCCAAAGGGACAGGGGGAGAAGTTCTACAGGGAAGTGAGGTGGCACAGGCGTGGAGAGTTGCTGTAAAAATGTACACAGCAAGCAAGACCACATGTCGTGCAGATAAAGCATCCCAGGTAACAGCTACCTGTGGTAACCCCCATTTCTTCTTCCTATGAAAAGATCTTTCCTGTGCCAAAAGGGAAAGGAAGGACTATCAGATAGAAAACATTCTATCTGGACCTGCTATTTAGTAATACACATATTTGCAAATATCTTCCTACAAAAGACAGCTTTTCTGAGTCATTCGTGTGTCTACAGAAGTCAGCAGTTTCTCTAAATAACCAATTCAAAATGTACCCCCCCAAATATATTTGGAGTGGACTACTTTGATCTTGCTCTTCTGACAGCTGTCATTTATTTGTATATTAATATTTCCTTGCAAAACAACTCAATAAGCCAAAAAGGATTCCATTACCAATATCATGCATTCTTATCCTAGCACTCTATTTTTAATTTGCACAACTATGTAAAAACACTATCATCTTAACTAATAAGTTAAAATAGTTTTTATGAACTCTATCTCCAATAATACAAATTATGCATTAAATACAGACATGTATAGGTAAATATAGTGTCCTATGAACTTCAGACGCATTCTATCTGCTAATTATGTTGAAGTGACTAGATAATTTAATTATCATTGCAATTATGTATTTTGAATATAAGTAATAGTTTTGCTGTGAAACTGGTACTTTGTTCTTAATTAAATTGATGTCAAACATATTTAATGTCTTATATTGTTTAAATTATAATCTTTTCATCATAAATCATCATTCTTTAAATTTTTATTGTTAGAATGAATGAAATAAAGAATAGAATTCTACCTCTGAATATAAAATAATGGGAAAAACCTGAACCAAGATATTTTAAAATTCAAGTTTTAAGTTTCCTTGCTTTAAATGTGAATTTGGACTGATATAATTTCTTCTTTATTTTCTTGATTTTCAAACCATGGGGATTATTATAATTTTATATTTAATCACAGTACAATCTCGTATTGGCACCACACAGAAACTGCCTTATAATAATAAAATATTTGGTTATTTTGTATACTTCACATATGAGTTAAATGCATAGAATTGTTATAAAATATTAGTATAGTATTTTATTTTGCCCTGTTTAAAAGTCATCACAGGTAACAAATAAATGATATCCAATCACAGTTAAAATTTAGAAGATTTTATGTGTCTTGAATGATAATATTGTACAATGGCAACATAAACTAACAAATATATTTGAGTAGCCATGTGACCAAATGGGTGAAATGCAGTTTTAAATTTTTTTTTCTTTTAGACATGAACTGCTCCTCCAAACTTCCTCATATTGAGGGTCTAAACTTCTCTCTTTCACCTTTCCTCAGCTCAGATAAACAAAAAGAAACTAGTTGTCAGAAAACTAGCTTATCCCTTGAAAAGGAAAGTGTAGATGCTGGCCTTGGGAGGTTAGGACCAGGTTTATTCCACAAAGGAGGAACAGAGCCAGAACTGAGAGTCCTAGGGGTAAAGCCTCAAGGAAATCACCTTGTCGTCTCATTGTGTTACTCCCCTCCTTCCTTTCGGTAAATGCCCTTGCACACCTGCAGAAGGCAAGACAAAGATTTGAGACAAGTCCTCCACATCTCCTTCACAGTTAGGTTTAAGTAACTTTTGGGGTTTTGTTTTGTTTCGTTTTGTTTTTCCGTTCCACCAAAATTGTCTCCCATGTTTCTTAGGGAGCAATGGTCAGTGTGGACCTGAGCAGCCAGCAGGCAGGATGTAAGAGACAGACTCAAGTACCCGAATTGTTGTATTCTTTGGATGTACGGTGCTTCCCTTGTCACAAAGCAGAGAGAAGCATGATTTCTCTTTCACATCACTTATTACTTATACTTCTGAAAAATTTACCACAATTGAATCATTGCACATTTTCCTTCTTCATATTGTGGAGCTGGCACAGGGTATGTTAAGCTCCAAGCTGCATTGATCCTATTCTTGAGATCAAAAAGTAAAACGATATTCACTGGGTTTTGCAGAAAAACAAAATTATAGCAAAAAATTCTAGAGAAGACTAAATTTGTCTTCAACAACATGGCCCAGAAAAAATGTTTTCACATACAATTGTTCAGAAAGTATGTACATGTATATATAGTACAAAATATTTGAAGAATTATTTTAACAAAATGAGAAGATTCAAAAATCAAAGATTTTCAAAAAGAGAAGCCATAGTATAAAAGAATGGTCTCTAAGAAATAAATTACTGAATAAGAAACTGCTTTAATAAATATTAATTCATTACAGAGCAATATAGTATAAAATAACTTAAAAAAGAAAGCATGATATAAAATAGGAAATGATAGCATAGACAAATTTTATATCTCATCAACAAAGCTGGAAATAAAGTAGGGGAAGGTGTGGGAGAAAAACAGTTAAGTGTATTATCATACATGAAAGTGTTTAATAGATAATAATATGCATGATAAATAAGTTACAATACATTTCCCTTAAAATAGATATTACTGTAATGAAAACATAGTATATACACCAACTAAGTTATAAAGAGAAACAACAAAGTAGCCTATACACCAAATAGAGTAAGATAAAAAGAAAAACAAGAAATCATTAAAAATATTAAATGATACATATGAAAAGAAAGCTTCTCAAATATTTGCTCAATAGAAAACCTCATACATTTATATGAAATACTGTCAGGTAAATTGCATAAATATTCAGCAATAGGACTTTGGCACACTAAATTATGACATACTGCATTTCAAATAATTATAGATTACTTAGTAATCTTTCTTTTGGGTATATATCCAAAAGAAATGAAGCCATGACCACATAAAGATATTTTCACTCATTCATTGCAACATTATTCACAATAACCATGATATGGCAATGCCACATGCCTACTGACAAATAAATAAAGGAAATGTGGTATAAGATAAAATGCGACTTTTTAATTTCTTTAGGAACTCCCATACTCTCTTTCCAGAATGACTGCACCAAAATACATTCTCACAAATCATGGACTAAGATTGTTTTTTCCTCCCAACTTTCCCAATATTTATCTATTGTCTTTTTGATATTAGCCATCCCAATGGGTAAGACAGTATCTCAAAGTGTCTTTAACTTGAATTTCCTTAATGATTAGTACTACACTTAGGATCTGAAATGTCTCCCAAAGCCGATATATTGGGGAGTTAGTCCTGAGTCCATGGAGGTGATAGAACATTGAGGAGGAAGAGCCTACTAGAAGGAAATTAGGTCCCTGGAATGTGGTTCTAAAGGGTGTATCAGAAATCCATCTGCTTTATTTTACTTTTTGTTTTATTCTTTGCTTTCTGGCCCCATGAGGTGGACCAGCCTCTACCATACACTACCACTGAGATGTATTGTGCCACCACTGGCCCAAAGCAGCAGGCAGGACCAAGTCACCATGGATGGAAAACATGAACAAAATGAACATTTCCTCTTATTAGTTGACTGTCTTGGGCATTTGTTACACTAATGGTAAGCTGACTAACACAATTAATGATGTTAAGCATTTAGAGTTTTGGCCAATTTTATATCTTCTTTGAGGAAATAATTCTTCAGTTCCTTTGCCTGCTTTTAATTGAGTTATTTGGTTTTTGGCTACTGACTTTTAAGAGTTCTTTATAATTTTAAATAGTAAATGTTTTTAGATATATGGTTTGCAAATATTTCCCCTAGTTCTCAGGTTTCTTTTTCTTTCCATTGTTTCCTTTGTCATTTAGAAGACAGTTAGTATGATGTAGTTCCCTCTTATTTGTTACTCTTTTGTAGCCTTAACTTTTGGTATGACGTCCAAAACACTTAAAATGCTGATATGAAGGGGCTTTTCCCTTTTGTTCCCATCTGATTTTATAGTTTCAGGAGTAAATTTCATTAATTTTGAGTTGATTTAGAGTATGGTACTCAAAGCATTCAGTTTGGTTATTGAGTAGGGAAATTTAGTTCCCCTGCACCATTTATTGAAGAGGCTGTACTTCCCCTATTGTGTCCTCTTGGTTCCTGTGTTAGTCAACTTTCCCAACATCCACAACCTAAAGAAGTTTAATTTGAATCATTGTTTCCCAGGATTCAGTCCATGATTAACTGGTCCCAAGGCAGAAACATCATGGCAGAAAGACATAACAGCAAAAATGCTTAGGTCCTGGCTGCTGGAAACAGTACTAAAGAGGAAGGGGAGAGGAGCCAGATAGAATTCCAAGGCCACTCCTCCATCACCCACCCAGATGCATCTAAATGTGTACTACAACAATCCTCTGGGTGGCTTAAAAATCAATTAAGTTGACTCAAGCAGGAGTAACCATCACATACCATCATTTGTTAACTTGATACCCAAACATATCTCTTTAAACCATACTCAATCCCTAAATAAATACAAAATCATAATTCTACCTAACATGTTACAGCTCTCTTGCATGCAGCTGAAAATGCAATAATCCCTTCTCCAAAGTCTCAACAGTTTCAGCGTTTTTCAAAAGTCTTTACCCAAGTCTCTTCTGAAGCAAGTTACATAATCCCAAAGTACAATTGTAAAAGGTATATGTTCTCATTCCGAAAGAGAAGAATAGAAGATAGAAAAGAAGTTCCCCTGCACCATTTATTGAAGAGGCTGTACTTCCCCTATTGTGTCCTCTTGGTTCCTGTGTTAGTCAACTTTCCCAACATCCACAACCTAAAGAAGTTTAATTTGAATCATTGTTCAAACTGAAGCTAAGTAAGACCAATACCCAACAAGACAAACATTAAGTCCAATAGTTCCATATCTGGCACCTGGAGCACATGGTGCTAAATGATGACTTCCAGCGGGCTAAGGCAGAAAAGCACCCCTATGGTTTCGCTGGTTGCAGCCCAGATGGCCTCTCTTTCAAGCTGGCTGCACTCGTGGCCTGTTCAACACATGTTTCATGTTCCTGGCCATCTCTAAATTCCTGGAGTCTCCGCTGTACTTTTGGTTTAATTCACACAGCCTCACACAGTACCTCCTCAGGATCTCCTTGCCTGGCTTTCCAGGCCTTCTTTGCAATCTGAGTGAAAGTCTCTCTGACACCACAGCTCTTAAATTCTGCTTGCCAGTAAAACCAGCATCATGTGAATCACATCAAGATCTGCTGTAAGCATAAGTAGCATGTAGGCCCTTTTGTACTATGGCTGAAGCAACCATTAAGTGCTTGGATTACTAAGCAGAGTGAAATGAATCCTGGATAACCCATTCCTTTTGAGATCCTTCACCAGCAGGACTCTCTTCAAAATGAAAGGCTGATAATTTTGCAGCCTTGATCCTTCAGTGGGTGGAATCATACTGATTTCCAAGATACCCTTGAAGCATCTTCTTCATGTTTCTGTACAAAGTACCTCATTTTATTTTAATGGACCTAATTTCTTCAGCAACTACACATATTTTGGCCCCAACTTTACATATGGTGCCTTTTGGGCTAAAATTTAAGTTTTTCAAATTTTCAGCATTTCTGCTTTCTCCTGATTCTCACTATAAATCTGGCTAAAAGTAGCCAGCAGTATCCATGGCACAGTTGAACTGTTGGACTGATTTGAAATTTGCTTTGACAGATTAATTATTCCCCACCCTTAATTTCCATTTCTGGTAAAATCTCAGGACATGGACAAAATCTAGACAAATTTTCTTCCAGAGTGTAACCTTCATGGCCTGAAGGCCAACTGCCTAAGGAGTCCTTGTTTCCAGCTAAAGCTTCCTGAGCCTGATCTTTACTGTCTGCATTCCCATCAGCACACGGCTCTTCTGAGGTCCAACCAGAATCACCTGTCAAACTCTATTTCCAACATCCTGGGACTTCTCTAGCCTGCACCTCTAAACCTTTCCAGATTCCTTCCACAGACTAGTCCCAAATGCTTCTATATTGCATGGTCAGGTACAGGCACAGCAATGACCCCACTTCTCTGGTACTACTTTTGTTATATTGTTCATCTTTTCTATTACTGGATCACAATACTTGACACCCACAATTTAAAAAAAGAGCAGTTTAATTTGGCTCATGGCTTCCAGGGATTCAGTCCACAATCACCTGTCTCTAAGGAATGGAAAAGCAAAGATGCTTAGTTTATGGTGGAGGGCAAGCAGAGCAAGAGAGCAGAGCCAGAGAGAAAGAGATAAATGACCAAGTGAATTTCCCAAGGCCATGCTTCCCTGAACTACACAGACATATCCAGAGGTATATTTTACAATCGCCTAGGAGAATCCAATCATGCTGAAACAATCAAGGCTAAGTATCAAAGTTACCTTACTGAAAATTAATTAACCATGTATGTTGTTGAGCTTATTTCTGGGCTTTGTGTTCTATTGCATTGGTCTGTTTCTGCTGCTTCTTTGTTTGTCACTGTCCTACTACTTTTGACTCCTATAACCTTTACTACTATAATTTTAAAATTGAAATGTGATGCCTCTTTGGTTTTCTTTTTCGGTATTCCTTTGGCTATTTCAGTTTTTTGTGATTGCATATGATTTCTTAGGGTTTTTTTTAATATTTCTGCAAGGAATTCCAAAGGAACTTTTGATAGAAATTTTACTCAGTCTAAATGTTGCTTTGAGTAGAATGGACATTTTAACAATAGAAATTCTAGCCTTCAAAAAGAATGAGATGCTGCTCTTTTCCATAGCATGGGTGGCACTGGAGGACATCGTGCCAAGTAAAATAAGGCAAACACAGAACAAAAATTATTGTACAATCTCATATATGTTACCTAAAAGACAGGAAGATCAAACCCAGCAACAGAGAACAAATATTTTAGTGATTTTTCTCATTGCTGAGACAAAATACCTGACACCCAAAGTTAAAGGAGGATAGTTTTATTTGGCTCACAGTTCATAGAGGTTTCAGTCCATAGTCAGTTGGCTCCAAGGCAGGGTGGCATGGCAGAAGGTCATCACAGAGGAGAAACAGCCCATGGCAAAGCAGGGCAGTCAGAAGGCAGCAAGCAGCAAGTCCTAGTGATTTTAACAGCTTCTTTCTGACCCTTTTATATTCTATCTGGGCTACTTAGCTTAGGGCTGGTGCCATACCAATCAATGGACAGATTTAGTTATCATACACCCTTAATTCCAGTGTCACACACTCTAGATCTAGCCACCTCTGTAAATATCACACCTCTGACTGCATGAGACTTTGTGGGCCACCTAGACACGCTGTAATAACAAAATAGTCATCTCCTGGGACAAAGTGTGCTGTGGAGGAAATGAGATGCAGATCATAGGACACAAAGTAGGAGACAAGCAAGAACAAAATCTTGAGATGCAATACATGACAAGAACACTACAGTTAAAATTGTATTGGATTAGGTGTTTTTGCTAAATAAATTAATTTCAATGCTATTATTTTTAAGATGGAATTAAGTAATATGAAAGATGCTGATTTATTTTGTTATCATAGCCATTTTACTATCTATGTGTATCCCATAATATCATGCTGTAAACCTCGAATATTCATGACAAATTTTATTCTCTATCTCACATTTCAGAAGAATATTTAATGATCCATAAATTATTTTTATACATTTTAAAGAGAAATTATAATACAAATAATCTGCTTTTGTGCTCATCCATGTAAAAACTCAGTGCTCTAGAAATTCTGTTTCTGTCTTGTATCCTTTTTCCTTGTTTATGTTATGATTCCCAGTGGCATACATGTGTAGTATTTTCCCCATCTTCATTGTCCTTTCTCTTTGGCTGGTTCAGTATCCTCAAAGGAGAAAAAAGCGAGGTGTCCACTGAGACAGAAGGCCACAAAGAAGACTTACAAGTATGAGGGAGGAAGAGGTAAGAAAATCTTCCAGGAGTGTGGGAAGGTAAAGAGCCTAGGAAAGATTCTGTGACTGCTTGGCAGAATTAAGGATCTATTTTTTGACTTGTTGCCATTAATTTAAGGTCAGAATAGTCAGTGTGGCTGCACTTCATCTCCAGTTATTTTCAGCTTCAAGGATACAGCACAAAGTTCTAATGGAAGTGAGCTAGATAGATAAGACAGAGAGAAGAGTGTATGAAACTGAAATAATCAGGAAGTTATAATTATTTATATCTTCTATGAAGACAGGAAATCATACCACTGAGTCGTAATGAAGAAATGATGATTACAGTTCATAAAATCATTCTTTTTTTCCTATTGTTATTGGGAAGACATATGGGTGAACACTACTGACCCAGAACCTACCATTCTGAAGTTTACTTTGAGGATAGGAAGGAGCTATTAATCAATCCTTCTAACTGAGATACACAAATTTTTAGTATATTGTATCACAGGAAGATCTATCTAGTCTAGTAGAGCACTTGGTCATCAGAAGTTTTACTGAAAGAGTATCTTAACTGAGATGTGAAGAAAGAAAACTATGAATTAATTGAAGAGTATAATGGTAAAATGTGAAAACTAACTGCCTGTGGGAAGATTCCTAGTACCATACAGTAAATGAAAGGTGCTGATTGTGAGGGGAACAAAAACACTAGCAGAATGAGGAACAGCACAAGATGAGGCTAGAGAGACAGCTAGATAGGAACCATACCATGAAGTAGCACAACTACTAAGCACTTGGGCTTTCTAATTGAAATAATAGGAACTCCAAATTTATAATTTTAAATACTGAATGATTTTAAATTTCACTTAAGCATTTTTTAATTTATTTTTTAAATTAGTACCTATTTACCATATAAATTAGTACCTATTTGTCACATACAACGGTCACATTCATCAGAGGAAATTTGTGCATAGGCATAATACCTCTTAATTCTCTTCTTTCCCACTCTATTCCCTTCAACCGTTCTTTCCCTCCCCTTTACAAAAGTTTTATTTCCAAATTTTTGTTCCATTCTTTTTTTGTAAATTTACAATTTTAAATTTGAGATGAGCAAGAGTGAAACAGAGAACATTGAAGGAGGCATCTTTCTGATAAAGGAAGAGGTTTGGAAAAGATTTTCAACACACTGAGTTTGAGTGACTAGGGCATCTCAGTGACTATATCAAGCAAATGTGTGTTAAAGTCCAAACCATTTGCTCAGAGTAAGGGAATATTCAGGATCTCAGACATTGAAGATAGAGTGGAAAATTTGGAAGCAGATATGAGAGAGCTACATGAGTTTGAGTTGATGCAGAAAAGCTGGATTCTAAAAAAAAGCAATTAAGAAGCACATGTGTATGTGGACTTCCAATGAAATGTTGGCATTGGAGATTTTAAAGCAGAAAAGTTTTAGATGACAAAAAGTACAAGATGCACTCAAGAAAGTGAGAATTGTTGGTGGATGGGAAAACATCACTTAAGGCAGGTTGTCCAAGTACTAACAACCTGCTATTTCCCATGATCTGGCCTAGAGATGACTGGGTTGTGAGCAGGTGAATAACCTCTACTTGAGAGGTGCTACAGGAGGAGACTTGCTTAAGGCAAAGACCAGGTAGTAGCTCAGGCTATAAGACTGGAGGAAAAAGGGACAGGAAATAAACAATCAAAGATAAAAAAAAATGGAAATGGAGACTTTGCAAATGGAAAGAGGACCAAGATTTGGACAGTGGGGAGGGTAGAGAAGGATAGGGGACAAAAAGAAAAACAAGGATGTGTTATGTACATGTACCAACTCTCCACAAAAAATGGAATCATTATGTACTGCAAATATGTACTAATAAAAAGTTTTTAAAAGGAAAAAGAATGACCTTGAGGCTTTTATAGGTAAATGGAGGCAACTCGAAACTATACTCTTAAGTGAAATAAATCAGACTCATATTTGTAAACATCATATTGTCTCCCTGGTGTAAAAAATAAATAATAATTTTTAAAAAGCTTAAAGAGTAATAAGCTCCAAAATGTACAATAGATATGGTAATAAGGAAAGGGAAAGAAAGTGCTCAAAATGCATATAACTGTATAAATGTATAAGTATGCAAGATAGATAACTATACTACTAATTCTCTGTTAGTTCATTAGAAAGAATAGTTTGTGTTGTCACTGATTGTCTGATTTTTTTTGTGTCTTGATTTCATAACTTGAACAACCACTTCTAAGATAACAATATGTAATATAATAACTAGCATTGATGTCTTACATTTTTTTGAAATTCTGTATTACTTCTACCTTTTTTTCTGTTTTGCTTTTTAAAAATAAAAATAAAGTAAATTTAAAAAAAAGAAATTAGGAACACTAAATGGCACAGTGAAAATGTTGAGGGGAGTATAAAAGGACCGTGGTCAGCGCTCTGGGAAGCCAAGGCAGGAGGATTGCAAATTTGAGTTCAGTATGGGAAATTTAATGACTTGGTGAGACTCAGACTCAAAATAATTTTTTCAATGTAAAAAGGGAGCTGAGGGCATAAGTTAGTGTGAATGCCCTGGGTTCAATCCCCAGTACTGAGGGGAAAAAAAGAGTTAGGGTCAGCAGAGAGAAGCTCAGAGCGTGGTATGTACACTTGGGCATGGTTGGGTGGTGAGAGGATCTGAGGTCCACAGGAATGCCAAGCAGCAGATTTCAGCCAAGTAGTTTCTGTGAGCTGGGGTCTCAGGCCCCGGGGCTACTGCAGTCTGGGAAGGACTGGGATAAGAAGTCAAGTTTTTTGGTCAGTTGAAGTAATGACTACAGAAAGCTCCTGGGGAGTTTTTCTTTTATTAAATTACATTATCCCACATGCTCGATTGTGCTTCAATTCCATCAAACAGGAGAGAAGCATTAATAGCTTAGCGTCAGGGTCGGGACCATGAGTCATTGATCCCCAAGGGACAGTCCCACGCCCCATGGATCAATCCATAAAGTATGCTCTCCAACATAAATTATGTATTTTTATTTTCTGCTACTTCATGACCTTTAACTTTTGGAAAATGTGGTATATATTTCTACCATAAATGGAGACTTCAGCTGTCATATTCAGTCTTTAATTAATCAATCTTCTTCAAGTGGTTTTGATAAAAGTCAATTTATGCCACCCATTTTGGCTAAATGAATCATTGATGCACTCTTGAATTGTACCTATGTTACGAAAGCAATGACTAAAGCACTGTAACTTCTCCTTGCATAGCGGGATCTGTTCACCCTGGATAGGAACAGTTTTCTAAGTTCACAGTGAGATGACTGCTAAGTTGTTATAGAGAATGTTACACGAAGTTGGTACTCAGATGTTCAAGGCAAGGGACACCAAAAACCTCGAGCCAGATACTGGTTCTTTAACTGGACTGCTGTTCCAAATCACTAAGTTTCAACATAAATGTGGGAGGAACAGAAATATTCAAACTATAGGTGGCCACTTGGACCGTTTGTGGCTCCGTGATCAATCTTCACTCAGAATCCTGGACCCTGTGGATCAAGTGAGCTTCCCCAGATGGTCTGGCTTCATATAGCAGCCGCACATTGTTCCTGGGAGAATTGAGTGCTGTCCCTCTCACCCCACTGGGGAGGACAACTGGAAATCAAGGTCGTGTCTATCCAGACTCTGCCCTATGCACCTAAGCTTTTGCTGATTTTAATTTGTGCCCTGGGCTGTAATGAACCATAACTGCAGAATATTGCAACTTTTTGGATGTGTTTGTCCTGTTAGCTAAATATGGCACCTGAAAGTAGCCTGGAGGACAGAACCCCTACTACATGGGTATCATCTAAACTCTTGAAGCACATTATTATAAAAATTCATATAAAATCATTGCTCATATAAGAACACATAAATGAGAGGTTATTTGTAATAAAATTACTAGCTTGTAAGTAAGGAATTGTTGGTCATGACTGAAAAGTATAATGAAATACTCAGAGGCTTGAAGTTACATCTAAATAAATTGTCAGAAATTACCATTAGAAGTATAATTTTCCACATGGGGTAGCAGCTCTTAGTAAATTTCAAAAACCTAGAAGCTACAATTTTATCTCAATAACACTGTTTCCAGAATTTAATATATTTTGATACTATGCAAAATGAACCTTTTGCTTTTATTTAGAGCTAAATTCTAGGTTCAGATAATTCTGAATAGGTTTTCATCTTCATGGTGGTTCTATTGATCAATTAAAGGTCATTTTCTATTTGCCAAAACTGTGCCTCCTAGAAAAAAATTAGATAAATTCCTAAAAACACAATCTACTAAGACTGAATTAAAAACAAGTAGGAAACTGAATATAACAATAATGAATAAATATGTAAAATGAGTAATAAAATATCTTCCAGCAAAGAAAGTATAGCACTTTATGGTTTCACTGCTGAATTTTACTAATTTTTTGTATCTTCATTGTTTTGCTTCATTTTGTAACTACATATTAGTAATACAGAATAATGAGATTCACTTTGGGCATTGGCACAATTATTTAGAACTAAATCAACTCTCAAACTCTTCAAAAACTCAAAGAAGAGAGTATACTTCCAAGCTCACTTTGCAAGGCTAGAATGACCCTGATACTAAATCAGGCAAGGATACTACAGAGGAAAATAAATACAGGCCAATCTTCTGCTGGATTTAGACACCAACATCCTCAACAAAACATGAGCAAGCCAAATTAACCATCTTACAGAAGAATCATTCACCATGATCAGTGGAATTTACACCTGAAATAGTAGTTGAAAATACACAAATCAATAAATCTGACATATCACATAAACAGAATAAAGAATTAAAACCACATGATAATCTCAATAAGTGTATAAAATGCATTTTTACAAAATGCAGTATCTTTTCATGACAAAAACTCTCAAAAAATTAAGTGTTCAAGTAATGTATCACAACACAACAAAGGCCACATATGACAAGTCCACAAATAAGATTACGCTCCATACTGAAAAGTTGAAAGTATTCCTTCTAAGATCAAGAACGAGATGAAGGCAAGGATGCCTTACTCTCATCAATACTGTTCTACATACTACTGGATGATACCGCCACAGCAATTAGACAGGGGAAATTTTTTCTTTTTTAAATCCAAGGGGTGAGCTTAAAGTGCTTCTATAGTAGCATCCCCTCATGTCAGGGTCAATCATGACTTGAAAATAATAAATGAAAATTCTAGAAAGAAACATCACAAGTTTTGAATTGCAAGCCATTCTGAGTAGCACAAGGAAACCTCACACAACCCCAATCCTATCCTACCTGGCATACAAATCATCCTTCTGCTCAGCATATCCACATTGTATATGCTACCAGCTATAAGTCTCTGACTAACTCTCTTCTGTTACTGGATCCACTGCCAGGTTATTGCAGTACTTGTGCTCTAGTAACTAGACATAGCATCCTAACACTACCTTACAGTGTCTACATGTTTCATCTCATTTTATTCTATTTTATTTACTTTTTGAGACAGTGTCTCACTACCTAGTTTAGACAGGCCTTCAACTTACTATGTTGCATGGGCTGATCTGGAATTCACAGTAATCCTCCTGCCTCAGCCTCCCAAGTGCTGGGGTTGCAGGCATGCATCACCAAGCCCAGCCTCATCTAATCTCACTTTGTCACATCATATAGGGATCCTATTATTTTGAGAGAGAGAGAGAGAGAAAGAGAGAGAGAGAGAGACCACATTTACATGTTTGCAGAAAACTAAAGATTTCAAAGAGTATGGTAGTTCCTCAAAAAATTTAAAATAAAGCTGTCATATTCATATTCAATTTCATTAATGGCTATATGTCTGTAGGAAATGAAATTAGTTTCTTAAAGACATGTTTAAATTTCCATACTACATTATTAACAACACTCAAGACACTGAAGCAACCTGTCAAATAAGAGGCAAATAATTAAAGAAAGTACAATGAACTAATAATGCCTTTTAAAACAGGAAAATTTTGTTATTTGCAAAATCTTGAGTGAACCTTGAGGACATAGAGTATGATTATCTCAATTCAATAGATGGAGAAAAAGCGCTCAGTATTCAACAAGTCTCCCTGATAAAACCCTTAAAAACAGTTAAAGAAGTTACATATACATACCTCAACATAATAAAAGCTATTTATAACAAACCTATAGTTAACAAATTGAATGTGGAAAGGCTAAAAACTTTGCATTTTCTTCTAAGACTTGGAATAAAACAAGGATGTTCGCTCACTTTTCTTATTCAACATAGTAGTAGAAATATTAGAGCAATTAGGTCAGAGAAAGAAAAAGCACATAGAGAGAAAAAGAAGAATTCATATCATGTCTGTTCATAGACAATATCTTTAAAGATTTACCTAAAAAATTAATGCTAACAAATAAATTCAGTAAATTTGCAATATATAAAATCAATAACCAAAACTCAGTTGCATTTTTTCTGTACCAATAATGATACTGATGAGAAAGAAATAAAAAAGCAATGCCATTCACAATAGACACAAAGCAAAGATAAAATAAATACCTCAGAAATAAATTTAACCAAGGAATAAAAGACATCTACAATGAAATCAGCTCTAATAAGGAATTTAAAGAAACAAACAATGGAAATAATTCTTATATTCATAAATTGAAAAATTAATATTGTTAAAATGTCCATAATACTTAAAGTGATTTACAGTTTCAATGAAATGCCCATTAAAATATCTGTAGCATTCCCCCCTAAACTAGAAAAACAATGCTAAAATTCAAGTGGAAGATTAAAATGTTAAGCAATAAGAACAAAAGTCATGCTACCTGACTTCCATATACACAAGAAGACTATGATAATCAAAGCAGTATGGTATTCAGCATAAAATCAGACATTGAGATCAGTAGGACAAAGTAGAGTGACCAGAAATAATTTATAGCCAACTAATTCTTGACAATGTCAATAAAAATATAGGGCAACATTGTCAATAAATGGTATAAGGAGAATTGTATATTCACATGTTAAAACTGAAGTTGATAACCTTCCTCATACCCTCTTCAAAAATCAACTCAAAACAGATCAAAGATCCAAATTTAAGACCTGAAACTCTGAAACTGCCAAATGAAGCACTGGAGAAACACTTTCAGTTCAGGACAGGTAGTTATTTTTTGGCTAGTATTTAGTTACTTTTATCATTGCTGAGATAAAATACCTGAGACCCCAAGTTAAAGGAGGAAATGTTTATTGTAGCTCACGGTTTATAAAGGTCTCAGTTCATAGTTGGCTGGCTCCAGTGCAGGGTAGCATGGCAGAGGGGCATCACAGTGGAGAAACAGTTCATGGTAGACAAAAGGCAGCAAGGTAGCAAGCAGCAAGTAACAAGCCATAAGTGATAGCTCTCTGTTCCTTATATCCTATCCAGGTTATCCACCATTAAGGCAGGCAGCTCTCACACCAGGGTGGGGCAGACTTAATCTTAGCTTCACACCATGAATAAATCCCAGCATCACATCCTTGACCCCAGCATCACATACCATAAATTCAGCCAACTCCAAAAAGTGCCACACATGACCACATGAGGCTTTGGGAGAACACCTATGCATAACCTATAACATTCTGCCCCTGGCCTCCAGAAGACTCACATACATCCCTTTATCCTAAAGGCATCTAGTCCATTTCTAGGAGCTGCCAAAGTCCTATCAGTTTCAGCATTGCTGAAAAGTCCAACTCTAAAGCCTCCTCTGAGATTTAAAGCAAACTCTTAGCTGTGAACTTCTATACAAATGAAAACAAAGTTTAAAACTTCCAACATAACATAGTAAAACATAAACATAAGCATTCCAAAAGGTACAAATAAAGGGATACAAAGGAATGGAACCAAAGCAAGTTCAAAATCCAGCTGCAAAAACATGAAGTTCTATAGTTTCATGTCCAGCATCCAAGGCAATCTGCGGTAAGATGTGAGCTCAAAAGTGTATGGGTGGTTCTGCCCCTACCATGCTGTGTGTGGTTGCAGCTCTATGGCTTCTGTCTTGGGTTGGCTTTGTTCACTTGCAGCTTTCCTCATATGATCCACGTTCTCAGCTTCTCCAACTTTCTAGGGTCTCCACTGCACCTTCCACTTCCCAATCACAGCTTCACACACTGCCCTCTCAGGGAGCCAGTCTCCTTCTGAAATTTAGATGGAAGCCTTCCTGGTTCCACAACTCTTGCAATCTGCATGCACCTAAAATCAACACCATGTGGATAATACCAAGGTCTGCAGCCAGCTGGAGCAATAGCCAGGTTTCCTTCTTTCTCGGCTTTAGGAGTCTTCATCACCAATATCTTACCTAGGTCATCACTTATATCCTACCTAGGTTACCCATCCTTAGGGCTAGCACTCTGAACCCAATCCTTAGGAAAAACTTCCCTAGGCCACTGCCATTCTGGAACATGATGCTTTGGTGCTCTCTTCTCAAAGCAAATTCTTTCACATTTACAATTCTGAGGTCACAAAGATGCATCTTGAGTTGTCTTCAGACTGTATGTTCTGTTGCCTATTCCTTCTCAGCAATCAAGTTTTCCTTTTCTCCATCTTCATAGCCTGCAACTTTACTGGAGCTTCCTTTATAGTAAAACTCAAAACATTTTAAATCATTCTACTGGGCTCTTTGTTCATAAATCTGACTAAAATCCCCCAAAGGTAGCTATGCCACCAACATTAGATTGTCTAAAATTTCTTCTGCAAGATTAATTAATCATCCACCTTTAGTCTTAGTTTCAGGCAAAGTCTCTGGACACAACCAAAATGCAAACAAACTTTCTGCTAAAGCATAATACACATATTCTGGAGTCTAACAGTCAATGCAGTCCTTCTTCCCAATAGAAACCTCCTCACCTTATTTTTACCAACAGCATTTCTATCAAGATTCTGGTCTTCTGAGCTCTGACTAGAATCTCTCATCCAGTGCAGTTTAAGGTGTTTCAGGGCTGCTTTTTCTGCTGGCATCTCCAAACTGTTCTAAACTTCCCACAAGCCATTTCCAACAGTTCCTGAACCAAATGGTCAGGTACAGTCACACCTACAATACAACTTCTCTCATACTAAATTCTTAAGTTATTATTCTCAATGCTGAGACAAAATACCAAACACCCAAAGTTAAAGGAGAAAAGGTTTATTGTAGCCGACAGTTTGTAGAGGTTTCAGTTCATAGTTGGCTGGTTCCAATGCAGGGTGGCATAGCAGAGGAGCATTGCAGAGGAGAAATAGTTTATGGCAGGCAGAAGGCAGAAGGAAGGCAGCAAGCAACAAGTGACAAGTAACAAGCAACTACTCTTTTTCTGTTCCTTATATCCTACCTAGGTTACCCATCCTTAGGGCTAGTAGCACTCACACCCAGTGTGGCACGACCTTTATCCTAGCATCACACCATGGATAAATACCAGAAAAACATCCTCAATCCTAGCATCACACATGCTAGATTCATACAGTTCTGAAAAATCCCATCTATAACCACAGGAGGCTTTGGGGGGGGACATCTAAATACAAACCATTAACAGTTCTGATCTCAAAGGCATAGACAATAAAAGCAAAACCAGACAGATGGAATTATATCAAACTAATTATATGAAACTAAAAATTTCTGCACAGCAAAAGAAACAATCAAAAAAATTAACAACTTACAAGATGACAAAAATTCCTAACTATTCATTTGATAAAGCATTATTGTTCAGAAGTACAATGGAGCTCAAGAAAGTCAATAACAAAAATCCAATTAAAAATGGGAAAATTATGTGAATAATAATATTCGTATTATTCTCAAAAGAAGACGAATCACCAATAAATTTATAGAAAAATGTCCAATATCATTAACTGTCAGAGAAATATAAGTCAATGCTACAGTGAAGTGTTGTTTCATTCCTGTCAGAATGGCTATTACAAAAGAATAATAACAAGTATTGGTTAGGATGAGGAGAAACTAAAACTCATGCTGTTCATAAGATTGCAAATTAGCACAACCATTGTACAGAACAGTATGGAAGTGCCTCAAAACAGTGAAGTAGATCTACCATGTGATCCAGCTAGTCCTCTTCTGAGCTATATCCAAAGGAAACAATGCAAGTATACCACAGATGTAACTGTACAGCCATGTTTATAGTTGCAGTATTCACTATAGCTAAGATACAGAATCAACTAAGATTAATGTATCAAGAAAGTGTGATATATATGTATACTATATATATACACAATGTGATATTAATCAATCATAAAAATATCTCATGATTTGCAGCAAAAATGGAGGATATTCATACCAGAAAGTTATATGTGTTTTCTCTTTTACATGGGAATGCTAATAAATGTCTATCTGAATGTAGAATAGTGATTTCTACAAGCTAGTAAGGGTAGGATGAGGGAGGGCTGGAGGGAAGGTGTAGTAATGGATACCAAAACATGGTTAGATAAAAGTAATAAGTTCTAGTGTTCTACAGTACAGTGGTACAACTACACTTAATGTTCTATAAATGAATAAAACAGAGGAACTCGAAAGGTATAAACATAAAGTAGTGACATGGAGATGGCAACAGCAACTTCCTTGATTTAATCATTACACATTATGTTCATGTATTACATTATATTATTAGACCACATTCATAAATATGCATTATTAAATTGATAGAAAAATTCTGAATTCTTAATTGTATAACACATCTATTCTTTATGTAAAAACATGTGAATAACATGATTACATTAACAGGATCAGTAAACTGTAGGAATATTGACAATGAAGAGTTAAAGTTTTCAGAGTACATTTTTGTCTTTTTTTTTTTCAATCTGGGACTTGAACTCAGGACCTTGAACTTGCCAGGCAGGCACTGTGCTGCTCAGCTATATCACTGGCCTTTTTCTTGTCTAAATTGTTAATTATTTTATTTTCTAAATGACCTTTAAAATAAAAATGTAGATGAAAGCTTTCTTTTCTGCATCAAAGATATTATTTTACTATTGCAATTATAAATGGTCAAAATCTAATTCTTGATATGCAACTGATTACCACTATTCTATTTCTCCTGGAGAAAACAAATGAAAGGGAACTCCATAGAATTTGTAATGGCAAATTTCTACAACAAAAAAATTTCTATGCTGTAGGTTTTCCTCCACAGGCTGTTTGATATTCTCTCTAGTAAATGACTTAGATATAAATTTTAATCATGGAAATAACTCTCTCAGCTTGATAGAAATTCTATCACAGGGATTACAGATTTGCTAAAACTAGAATCAAAGGTAACCAGTAATGAAGTGAAAGAAGTTAATATATTCTGAGATAAGATACCACTGGTGTTCGGCCTGATTTCAATCAGATCCCCTGTGGGACTTGTACTGGACAACACTGTGAGTTATAAACAAGGATAGCAGTGACGTTTCTATGAGCTGAAGAAAATTAGAAATGAGAAGGGCAAATCAGTCAGAGGCAAAATGATTATGGAATACCTAACTAAGAGAACTATAATCAACTAAGGCCACCTGAAACCCCTATGATGTTTCTAAATGAGACTCTAAACTTAATGTGACCCATAAATACAATGATCAATATCTTTCTTGTGGGATTATATTTAAGAAAAGCTCAAAGCATGATGCAACAACTAACAAGATGTGAAATACAATAAAAGGACCAATATGTTCAAACCAATCTGTTTTATATACGTGGCTGCACATCCTAATTGGAATAGAATGAGTTACACATTAATATAAATTGCAGTATATGAATCTAGAATAATAATGGGTAAGGTAATGGACAGTGAAAAAAGACAGAAAATAAAAAGTCTGATGATACATATGAGTGAGGGTTGTTGGCCTCCAGGGCAGTGAATTTCATCTTTAGGGCTTGGGACTCTAGTCATACTGAAAACAGCTGCTGAACCAGCACTGTAGGTATATGCAGTGTCTTGGTTACTTTTTACTGGTTGCTGAGACAAAACACCTGACACCCAAAATTAGGGAAGGAAAGGTTTATTTAGCTTACAGTTTTTGGAGGTTTCAGTCCACAATCAGCTGGCTCCAAGGCAGGGTGGCACGGCACAGGAACAACACTTTAAGGCAGCAGCTGAGCAAAAGCAGTCAGAGTAAAAGTGCAAGAGCAAGCCTCTTCTCCTCCTTTATATAGTACCCAGGACACCCCCACCCCCAGGGTGGGTGTAGCTTCACAAACATCCTTGCCTTCCTTTGCACAGGATAAGGATGTTTACAAAGTAAGACCACTCCCTCCTGAGTCTCTCAGTTAGACTTCTGACCTTCTCAAATTGTAACAATGACCAGATAACTGTGCTCTACACCCCAGGATGTAGAGCTGCTGAGTTACTTAATTAAGCTGCTAGACTTCTCAAGTTGACACAATGTATAAACCGTAACATGCAGATTCCTAAATTTCTCTTGCTTTGAGCTAGAAATTATACTTACATTTAGAGGATATCTATGCCTACAGAGGGCTGCCATGGGGGTCTCAGATTTGGTGTTTAGGGAAAATACAGACATGGGAATTCCAAGAATCATGATACTCTCTCTAATTAGCCAGGTTTATTTTAAATAATAAATCTGACATTTGAGAAGTATAAAATACAAAATGCCTATGAAATCTGATAAAGCACTGAGAAAATAATTTTACTGACATCAAAATCTATTTCATAACGATATTTTTCATATGACTAACAATGGTAAACATGTCTGTCAAATAAATATGCTTTAAATAAAATAGCCTTAATAAAACCCTATCCAGAGTTTGCTTTTATACTTTTAAGTATACTATCAAATATTAGAGACCCTTTCCATGGTGCCAGTTATTGGCGACACCTGCAGTGAGTCCCCAGTTTCCTGCCCAGGTTATGGCATAGGGCAGGGGAGTACAAAAAGAAAATACATAAACCTGAACTCTTAGTGGTTTGATTTAATAAAGATTTCTTGTTCATTTCAAGGTATTCGATCTATTCATCATCTGTGTTGTTTGTGTTGTTAAAGAGCTTGAATACTTTCATCACATATTCACACGTTTTCATACTCTCATGCACACAGAGGCACATGTCTGCACCTATTCGTTGATGTACATGCACAGACACACACACTGACACACATATACACACAATCAATTTCCTTCCATCATTTTTGCTTTACTTTCTTTCTCTGCTTTACTTTCTACGTATTTATTTATTGTTTTCATTTTCCTATGCTGATACATCCCTAACTATAGGACAGATTCTGACAGGAGCTGCTAAATGCATACTTTATACAGGACTGAATGATGATCTAAATTTTAGCATCAGTGAGGACGTGTCACTGGGAGGTCACTCTGCTCTCTTTTTGAAATAGTAAAAGACAAAAATTTATTCCTTCTAGAATTATTTTGAAGATTGAACAATGTCCCTAGAAAAATCATAATATTTGTTTTCAAACCTATCTCATTGAATGACTCTAAACTTTATCCAAAGGGAAACCAAGGTTCAGAGAGTCGAAATAATTTATTTATACCTGCCGTCATCATGAGTTCACACTCAGACACTCACTCAGACATGTGTGGGAAGAATAATTTTGTCATTGTGGTTCTTTTTTTTCCACAACTGGCTTTAATTGTTTCCCATGAGCATCACTGCTTTGGAAGGTGAGTAGAAAAGTGGAAACTGGTAAGGCATGGAAAGAGCACCTAAAGTGTCCAGTGGACAAGAGTTTAATGCAATTTCAACAGTTTTCTATGGCACTCGATCTCGTTTGTGTTAATGGCAGTTTCTCACACTTTCGTTGTCCCTTTCTGTTCCCCAAAATGATATCTAAATGCTTCCTGGAAAGGCTTAAGGAATCTTTTTCCTAACAACATAGTATAGCAAACATTTGGATTAGGTATTATAAATAATCCAAGGATGACTGTAAACACAGGTCTCCAGTCTCTAAGTCACTGACTGGTACTGGTCCATGGCCTGTTGGGAACCATGCTGCAAAGCAGGAGGTGGACAGCTCCTCAAAAGTCGTATTATATCCTGATAAAAATGCAAATTCGACTGTGAACTGCATGTACAAGGAAGTTAGGTTATGTCCTTCTTATGAGAATTTAATACCTGATGATGTAAGGTGGAGTTGGGGTAGTGATGCTAGCATTGAAGAGTGATGGCAAATACAGATTAACATTAGCAGAGAGGTTGACCACACAGAGATCATAATACGTCATCTGTTTGGAGACTCATATCAAAGACCTATCGGTGAGTAGCAAGTGACAAGCTGCATCTGGTATTTATAGTGGCAAGTGAGCTGATGCACTTCAATTGTACATCCGCATGTGATGGTAGATTTTAAGTCAAAATCCAGCACTCTTTTAGCCTGTTCATGGCTTACTCATTATTTTATTTATCATTTCTATTTATTCCTCTTTTCTGCTCTACACAGTTGTCACAGTCACAGTTTTGGTAGCCCACAGCTAATCCTAGCCAAAATGAGTAAAAAGCAAACATCATGGGAGAGCCTCTTTGAAAAGAGAAACAGACCCAAAGATAAACAGCAGAAAATTTGGAAGAATACCCCCCAAGACTGCCACAAAACACTGAAAAACCTGCTTCAATTTCCAACACTCTGAAGTTTTTACTGCAGTGATCACAACCAGAATGAGATTACAGAGTAGACTGGACATAAGCAACACACTTCGGGTGTCACTGTCTCCGAACCCCCCTTCCCCAGATGGGCTCATCTAATTGCAGGAAAACAGGCTCAGGGTTCCCACTGATTCTGCATTATTGAGTTATATAATTATTAGTTCTGTTTTACAATGCAATAGTAATAGAAATAAAATGCACAATAAGTGTAATGATATTGAATCATCTCAAAACCCTATGCCCTCCCCTGGTCTGTGAAAAAATTTTCTTCCAAAAAATTTGTTCCTGATGCCCAAAAGGGTGAATGTTCCTGACTTAAATTGTAGGGAAGGATGTGTGTTGGTTTTGTGCAAACATCATAATATTTCATACAAGGGACTTGAGTATCAATGGGTTTGGCATCCTCAGGGCAGGGTGTGGGGTCCTAGAACCACTAACTTGAGAAAAACCAAGGAGCATCTACCCTGTTTAAATTGGCAATAATTTTTTTCTTCAAGGAATCAAATAATAAATGTCTTAACATTTGTGAGTCATATACATCTTTACAACACATTCTTTGGTGTGTGTGTGTGTGTGTGTGTCCGTGTGTCTGTGACTGTGTCTGTGGGTGTTTACAATTCTTTCAAAATATAAAAATCATTATTCAGCACCTGCCCCCACCCTGGAGACCTTGGCAGTGGGGAAAGCAGACCTTCACCCCACCAGCACCTCCCCCACCCCAGAGACCTCTGCAGCCTGCAGATCATTGACGGCAGCACCTTGCTCTCCACACGCATGTCTTCAACAGCCCAGGGAACATAAACATCCTGTCCACCACCTGCAGAACCCTGGTGGGCTGCTGGAGGCCTCAGCAACCCTTCATCCACACAGAGTACCTCAGCGGGCCTGCAACTGTGTGGTGAGTTTCCCCCTCAAGCAGAGGACATCAGTGGGTCAGCAGGAGCAGCAATGAGCCCTCCCCTTCAGGTGCAGGACTTTGGAAGCCCAGCAAAAGAGTGAGTGAGTCATTCTTCCATACAGAAAACACTGGGTGGGTTGAGGAGAGGGCTGACAAGGTCTCCCCCAACCTGGAAAAACTTTAAAGGGTGTAGGAGAGCCTTGGTGACACAGTAGGGTCCCAGATGAGACACACAATATAGCCAGGTAAATCTGGCAGCATGTAACAGCCTAAAACCACAGTAACAATAGAAGCTAAGGGTTGGCTTACATCAAGACTCCTAGGCTCGTCAGCCTACAGAGAATATAAGACTCATCCAAAAGGGCCTGCAGGAGGAATCCAGATGACTAGCCCCTCCACTTCATTGAGGGACTCAGCAATTGGACAAAAATCACCCATACATTAGGACCCTAAGACACACACAGCACTCACTAGAGACTAGTGGGATTGAAAGACCAAAATATTAACCCAAGAGGTGAAAATGGCAAGATGAAAAAGCAAAATGTAATTTCAAATGTCCAGTCCATCAGGAACAAGTATAGGAGACACTGAAATGAGGACATTGAAAGTCACACATCTGCAATTTCTGAAAAGATAGAAAATGAAATAAAGAAAAAAATCTGTGAAGCTATAGATGAAATCAGATTAGAAATAATCTCTCAGGTAAAAAAAGAAATGACATCCTTAGTAAAGGAATTACTCAGCATAGCTAGAGAAGACATAGATAAAAAGGCACAGGAGGATGAGAAAATGATGGAAACTTTGAATGAGCAACTTAGGAAGCAAATAGAATGCATGAAAAAAATTCAAGGAGATATCCAGGAAATACTAAACTCCAGTGAAAGTTGGTGAAACCATTTAAATGAAGCTGAGGATAGACTTTCAGACTTCGAGGACAGGATCACAGCTAGTGATCATGAAAGGAAAGAATTTGTAAAAATAATAAGACAGCATGAAATAACAATTCCACAGTTTCAAGATGATGCAAAGAAAAACAACATAAGACTGATAGGCATCAATGAAAATGCAGGAGTCAATGCAACTGACTTAAAAAAACTATTCACAGAAGTAATGGTGGAAAATTTCCCAAACATGAGAAAAGAATCAGATATGCAGATAAGTAAGGCATATGGAACACCAAACAGTCATAACTAAAATATATCTACACCCAGACATATAATAATTAAGATCCCAGACATACAGCATAAAAACAGAATACTAAAAGCTGTTAGAGAAAAGACACAACCTACCTATTAAGGAAAGCACATTAGAATCACAGCAAACTTTTCAGCACAAACTCTCAAGTTAAGATGAGCTTGGAGTGAAGTATTTCAAGCCCTGAAAGAAAACAACTTTCAGCCCAGATTGATGTACCCTGCAAAATTTTCCTTCAAATCTGATGGAGAAATAAGATACTTCATGACAAAGAGCAACTGAAGAAATTCATGTCTACCAAGCCAACCCTAGAAAGAATACTGAAAGACATAATAGAGACAGACAAAAATGACTACAATTCCCAGAACAACAACAGAAAAAAACTACCAGACAGGGTAAACAACTAAATGAGAGGGAAAAACAGGAAATCAACAACAGGAAAATAACATGACAAAGTTGAGCCAATACATATCAGTTATACCCATCAATGTAAATGGCCTCAATTCACCAATTAAACAGGCTAACAGAATGGGTCAAGAAACAAGATCCAACAATATGCTGCATACAGGAAACACATGTGACTCAAAAGGAAACACATAGACTAAAATTCAAAGGATGGAAAACAATATTCCATGTGACAGGAAACCAGAAAAAAGTGGGTGTAGCTATTCTGTTGGCAGACAGTGTAAACTTCAAGTCAAAAATTATCAAAAGAGATAAAGAAGGTCTTTACATACTTGTTAGGGGGAAATTCAAGAGGAAGAGCTAACAATCATAAATATATATGCACCAAATACAGGAGCACCCAACTATATAAGACAAATACTAATGGATGTGAAAAATCAAATATGCAATAAGACAATCATAACAGGGGACCTTAATACCCTATTGTCACATAGAGATAGAGCAACTAGACAAAAAGTTGGCAAAGAAATAACAGATCTGAATCAAGCCTGTGAACAAATGGACTTAGTAGACGTTTACAGAGTGTCCCACCCAACATCAAAATACACAATTTTCTCAACTGCACATGGGATGTTCTCTAAAATAGACCATATATTAACCATTAAGTAAATGCAAAGGGATTGAAATTATTCCATGCATATTATCTAATCATAGTGCACTGAAATTTGAAATTAACAGTAAAAGGAACTGCAAAACCTACACAAACACATGGAAACTAAATAAAAACCTCTTGAACAACCAATGGGTTACATATGAAATTAAAGAAGAAATTAAACAATACCTAAAATTCAATGAAAATGCAGATAAAGCATACCGAAACTTGCGGGATGCAATGAAAGCAATCCTAGGAGGAAAATGTATAGCAATAAATTGTCACAGCAAGAAAACAGAATGAGCACAAATAAACAACCTAATGCTACACCTCAGGCTTCTAGAAAAAGAAAAGCAAGTCAAACCCAAAGTTCATAAAAGAGAGGAAATTATAAAAATCAGAGCAGAAATTAATGCAATTGAGATTAAGAAAATAATAAAAAAATAATGAATCAAAGAGCTGGTTCTTTGAGACAATGGACAAAGTTGATAAACTTCTAGCCAACCTTATCAAGAAAAAGAAAGAAAAATCTCAAATTCATGCAATAAGGAATGAAAAGGATGAAATTACTACAGATCCCATGGAAATTCAAAAGATCATGAATACCTACTTTAAAAACATTTACTCACATAAGGTGGAAAACACAGAGGAAATGGACAGATTTCTAGAAACGTATGAATTATCAAAGGTGGATCAAGAAGACATAACAATTTTGAATAACCCAATATCAGCTACTGAAATTGAAAATATGATTAAAAACTTACCAGCAAAGAAAAACCCAGGTCCTGAGGGATTCATGGCTAAATTCAATAAGAAATTTAGATAAGATTTAATGCCAATACTCCTCAAACTTTTCAATGAAATTGAAGGGGAAGCAATTCTTCCTAACTCATTCCTGAAGGCAAGTATTACTCTGATACCAAAACCAGAGAAAGACCCACCAAAAAGGAGAGCCATAGGCCAATCTCCCTAATGAACACTGATGCAAAAATAGTCAATAAAATACTTACAAATACAATGCAGCACATCATCAAGAAGACTATACATCATGACCAAGTGGAAGTTATCCCAGGAATGCAGGGATGGTTTAACATGCACAAATCAATAAATGTAATACACCACATCAACAGAGATAAAGACAAAAATCACACGATCATGTCAACAGATACAGAAAAAAAACTTTTGATAAAGTCCAACACTTATTCATGATAAAAACCTTACAGAAACTTGGAATAGATGGTATCTACCTCAGTCTGATAAAAGTTATCTATGTCAAACCAAATAGCCCATCATTATACTAAATAGACAAAAATGGAATGCTTTCACTCTAAAAAGGATGTCCACTCTCACCACTCCTATTCAATATACTTCTGGAAACATTAGCCAGAGCAATCAGACAAGAAAGAGAAATAAAATGAATAAGGGAAGGAAAGGAAGAAGTTATCACTATTTGCAGATGACATGATACTCTACATAGAAGACCCTAAAAACTCCCATCAAAAGGCTACTAGAGTTAATAAACAAATTCAGCAGTGTAGCTGGATGCAAAGTCAATACTCAAAAATCAATAGCATTCCTGTACACTAACAACAATCTCACTGAGAGAGAAATTATGGAAATAACACCTTTCACAATAGCATCCAAAAAAATGAAATACTTAGGAATCAACCTAACAAAGAATGTAAAAGACCTTATATGCTGAAAACTATAGTACTCTTAAAATGGAGATTGAAGAGGATGACAGAAAATGGAAAGATATCCCTTGCTCTTGGTTAGGGAGAACCAACACTGTAAAAATAGCCATATCCCAAAGCTGTTACATAGATTTAATGCAATCCCAATCAAAATACTGTCAACGTACCTTACAGATCTAGAGAAAACACTCCTAAAATTCATCTGGAACCAGAGGAGACCTAGAATAGCAAAGGCAATTCTAGGCAACAAAAGCAACGCAGGAGGCAGTTCAATCCCTGACTTGAAATTATACTACAAAGCTACAGTGATAAAGTCAGCATTGTACAGGCAAAAAATAGACCTGAGGATCAATGGAACAGATTAGAAGATACAAGTACAACTACAAAGACACTCAGCCACCTTATATTTCACAAAGGGGCAAAACATGTTCACTGGAAGAAAGATAGCCTCTTTAATAAGTGATGCTTGAAAAATTGGCTTTCCACATGCTGAAGAATGAAACTAGACAATGCACTAAACTAAAGTCAAAATGGGTCAAAGATCTAAATACTAGAAGAGAAACACTAAATTTACTGGAAGACAAGTTAGGTAAAAATCTTGAAGACATAGGGGTAGGCAAAGAGTTCATGAATAAAACACAAACTGCATGAGAAGTACTTCAAAGAATCAACAACTGGGATCTCATTTTATTGAAAAGCTTTTGCACTTCAAAAGAAATCACCAATAAAGTGAACAGAGAGCCCACAGAATGGGAATGAATTTTGGCCAACTGTCCCTCAGACACAAGGGACTTGTATCCAGAACATACAAAGAATTGAAAAACATCAGGTCCCCCAAATTCAAAGACCCAACCCAAAAATGGGCATCTGAGGTGAACAAACACTTCTCAGATGAAGAAATACAAATGGCAAATAAATACATGAAGAAATTCTCAACATCACTGGTCATTCTAGAAATGCAAATTAAGACAACATTGAGATTCCATCTCACTCCAGAAAGAATGCCTACCACCAAGAAATCGACTGATAACAAATGTTGGTGGGCCTGTGGGGAAAAAGGAACACTTCTCCACTGTTGGTTGGAGTGTAGGCTGGTGTGACCACTGTGGAAATCAATATGAAGATTCCTCAAAAAACTAGGATTGGAAATCCCTTTCAGTTCAGCTAGTCCCCTTCTGGGTGGCTTATCAACACCTTGCTCTCCCTTTCAGCTTTGTGCTTCAGTGTGTGGTACTTATTAAATAGGATGTTCTAATCAGTGGGAAGGTCCCTACCCAGTAAAGTGCTGGAGAAGGGGTTCTGCTTGTGTGCTTACAGATAACGGAACCCGATGTGTTCCTACCAGGCAATTGCCACCTTGGAATGCAGAAGGATTTAAACCAGCTGACAACCTGGGTGAAACACCTGATAATGCACTCATATTAATGAAGGCAGCTGGTGACCCTTCAACTCAATATCATGATGTGGGGCCAACTTAAAAAGATGGACCAAATGACTTGTGATGTACTACACCAAACTGGGACACCAGTCTCTCCCATGAGCATCTTCTTGGTGTCTCTGAGTGTGGTATCATGCCAGGCTTAGAGGGTAAGTGTTCTTAGGGACATGCCTCCTGCTTTTGGAGGCACCCATTGCCTCTGCTAATACAACCTATTAGGTTCATGTGCTTAATCCTTCTCTTTTCATGGCTTTAACCTGGAGGCATTTGGACCCCCACCCTCACTTCTAATAATTCTGCTGTACAGGCAAACTATGGATCCCACTGACCAGGGAGCCCTCCAGAATACCACCAGTTGTCCAAAAGCAAAGCACTCACCTGACTGACAGCCCTCCACTCTGCCTTACTGTGCACCATAATCACACTTCCTGTGTTACAATCAAGTTGCAGCCATATTTGAATTATCAACCTAAGAAAAATTAGCAAGCAGCCAATCTAACCTTTATAGTGGCAGTCACTGCAAATGTCAACAAGAGAAAGAGGATAATTCAAATGTATTTCCTTCTCCCTTCCCAATCTGCCAATCAAAAAGAGATGGGAGTTACAAGCAGTATTCAGTGTGGTGGTCTCCACACCATATAAAACAATCACATGTCAATGTCCTTTGTAACACCATTGTGCTACACTGGGGGCTGCATGGATCGCTTGGTAATGGGAACAAACACTTGCCTTCAGTGCCTACTCCAATGAGACTGTAAGTGACAGTGAGTATGGGATCTCTGGGCCTATTTTACACTAATGGATAATAATGGCCACATAAGTCCCCCACATGTATAGTGATGGCAGACTAGACCACCCTTCTTTCCTCAACTTCTATCACACAAAAAAGATTCAAACAATACTGGCAATTATTCCCTTCATCTTGATAGAAATGTGACTGACTTTGTAACTATTTGTACAACTCATCCTTATGGTTTTCTATAGGGCAATGTTCCTCCATCCTTAGCTGTGTCTTCCTGGTATAATATTACTATCACTACATCATTATTGTAGGATCGTTGTTATGTACTTTCTTAGCTGTCATGACCACTCTATGATATTTTTTCCAAAGATATCAAGAACAAACATTAATTATGATGGAACTTCTGGCTGAGGCTCAACTCAATGTTTTCCAAACCACTGTTGTTAGTAATAATAAAGGGGAAAATGTGGAAGCCAACACTGAAAACTTATATATAAACCACTTTGTAATGGATGAAGACTTTTTGGAAAAGATCCCAAAACTTACAGGAAACAAGAGCAAACATGGGCAAACAGAACTATTTCAAACAAAAAATCTTCTGCATAGTAAAGGAAATAATCTCCAAGAAGCAAATATCCAAAGAACATAAAGAACTCCAAAAACGCAACAGAAAATAAAAGCACCTAATAACTCTATTTAAAAGGAGGCCAACAGATAGATCTAAATAGTCTTTTCTCAAGACATGCAAATGGCCAAACAGTACATAAAAATGTTCAAAATCACTAATCATGAGAGAAATGCAAGTCAAAACCACAATGACACAGTATTTCAATTAACTTAGAATGGTTATTGCGAAAAAAACAATAACAAGTACTGACAAGAATAGAGTAAAAGAGCAAATCTCATATATTGTTATGGGAATATGAATTAGTACATTCTGTATGAAAAGCAGTATGAAATGTCCCCCAAACTAGAAATAGAATTACCGTGTGATCCAGCAATTTCAGTACTGAGCATGTATACAAAAGAAAGAAAACCAGTGTGTCAAGAGAAATCTGTGTTTCCACACCTATTGTGGCACTAGTCACAATAACCAAGACATAGAATCAATCTGCATGTTCATCAATAGGTGCATGGTTAAGGAAAATGTGTATGCAGAAAAGGGAACATCATTCAGTCATAAAAAAATGAAATCCTGTCACTTACAACACGAATGAGCCTGAAGAAAATTATGTTAAGTGAAATGTCAGGGACAAAAAGACATATTACATGTTCACAGTGATAAGTACAAACTGAAAAAGTTAATCTCATAAAAGTAGCAAAAAGAGACACAGTAAACAGCAGGGTAAGCAGCCTCCCTGAAAGATACCATCCAGATGCTGGAATATAGCAACATGGGAAAGACAAAAAGGAGGGAGGCAAGTCCTCTGGATGCAGGGAGAATCCAAAGCGAGAATTGAAGCCCACAGGAAGAGTGGAAAGAGGCATTTAGACAAGGAGGGCAGTGGCTGGCGGTGCCTCTGCCTGGAGTCGGACCCGCTCAGTGAAAGAAATTGCTGCAACCTGGGGACACATGGTCCGAGAGTTGCAGCCACAGTGGGCAGTAACCCTGAAGTCCTCAGCCCAGCGAGACAGCATCGGAGATCAGCGGCAGTGGACAAGGGAGCAGACCTGGAGAACTGTGAGTGAGGAGGTCCCTACCCACCCGCATGAAGGGGAGATTGGCGGGGAGACATCTTGGGGTTGGGCTGGGGACTCCTGGCTGGGCGCAGACCTGAGGAGTTTGCTCAGGCTGAGCCCTGTCCCTGTGAGCATACTGGGGGCCACCATGGAGGGTCCCTGTGAGTGACAGGCTTGGTCTGGAGACGGCAGCCCCGTGCACGCTCCAGGAGAGTTGTGGAGAGTCCACGGGCCCACTAGCCCAGGTTCGCAGGTGGCCGCTGGCCCATGCACGCACCCCACCAGCCATCTGGAGCCAAGGCAGGTTGAGGAAAGGCAGTGGATAGCGCTGCAACAGCGCCCCCAGTGGCAACCGTCAGATCTCCATAGTCGGCACCAGCTGGAGGAACCTGTCTCACTTCCCAGAGGTTGCGGCCAAAGCAGGGAGTGCCTGGGTACCCAGTACCAATTTGCCCAGGGGAACACAGGAATATGCCAAGACAAAGAAGAAGGGGGGACAGTCTCTGGCCTCCAGTTCAAGCAGAGCAAGCCCAGGAGATGCAAACACAGAGGAGATCGGGAGTCCCACAACTGAAGTTTGTGAGGTGATGGCAACTGAAGTAAAGAAACAACTTCAAGAGGCTATAAAAGAAATTAGAACAGAAATACTATCTCAACTAAAAGAAGAAATAAAAAACATAATAAAAGAACTGCTAGGCAACCCTAAAGGAGACATAGATGAAAAAATGGAGCATAGGAAAATGAGGGAAACCTGGAATGAACAATACAAAAAAGATTTAGAACACATGAAACAGATTCAAAGAGATTACCAGGAATTCAAAAAATCCAATGAAAGCTGGCAAAACCACCTGAAGGAAACTAAAGATAGATTTTCAAACCTTGAAAACAGGTTCACCACCTGTGATTGTGAAAGAAAAGATCTCTTAAAAATAACAAGAAACCTGGAAGTAACAGTACAACGGCTGCAAGACAACCCAAAGAAACATAACTTGCAAACAAAAGGTGTGAGTGAAAAAGCAGGGGTCAATACAAATCAAATTAAAAGCCTATTTACAGAAATAATTTCAGAAAACTTTCCAAGCATGGGAACAGGAAGTGACTTTCAGAGAAGTAAAGCATATAGAACTCCAGTTAAGCATAACCAAAATATACCTACACCCAGACATATAATAATCAAGATCCCAGAAATTCAACACAAAAACAGAATATTAAAAGCTATTAGAGAAAAAAAAACCAGATTACATACAAAGGAAAACCCATCAGAATCATGACAGATTTCTCAACACAAACCATCAGGTCCAGAAGAGTTTGGAGTGAAGTATTTCAAGCCCTGAAAGAAAACAACTTCCAACCCAGATTGATGTACCCTGCAAAACTATCTTTCAAAATCAATGGAGAAACAAGATACTTCCATGACAAAGAACAACTAAAGGAATTCATGACAACCAAGCAAACCCTACAAAGAATACTGAAAGACATTTTAGGGAGAGAAAATGTGTCTACAGCTCCAGAAACATGGCAGAGAGATATCATGAAGAGGGGCAGACAATTGAATAATCCATCATCAGAATTTGAGTCCAGTAATGTCTACAATGAACTGTTTAGTTTGATCTCATTCTATCTTGTCCTGCCTAATTTTATTATATATGATGACCTAGACAGCTATTCCAAAGATAACAAAATGTATTAGGATAGCTTTTATTGATATATTATCACCTTGTCTTGACACCCTGTAGTGCTTTCTTTGTTCTGTTTTGAGTGATTTTAACCTATTTTGGTTTGTTTGATTGTATTATAACAGATGATATAGGCAACTGCTTAGAAGATAATATGAGGCATTATAGAAATCAACGTTGTATTACTGTGTATTGCTTCCATTGTTTCATCTTTTATTGGTTTTATTCTGTACTATTTTGTTTGATTATATTAGGCCCCATGGTATGGGTAGTCATTTTGAAGATAACAAGAGGTATTACAAGGGGGAAGGAGGAAAAAAGGAAGGGAAACAGAAAAAAATATAGATTTATAAGTGGGTATACATAAGATGGTCAAAATGACTATATTACTAAATGCATTAACTATTGAGACAGAACAGTTGATACTCATATGATTAGATCAATTTTTCATGTCTATATCCATCAATCTGAGCAACCCCTTTGAAGGTAATGATATACAATGTTACAACCACTGTCAAACTCCAATCATCTCATTTTGTAAACCTATAATGTTACAGTATTGGATTCACTGTTGTTGTTTGTTGGTCCCTCTAGCTTTTTGTTTCTCTTTTCTGTGACCATTGTTTTATTTTTTATTTGCTTTATTTTGAACTATTTTCTTTGATTATATTAGGCCTGATGATATGGGCAGTTATTTTAAAGACAACAAGTGGTATTCTAAGAGGAAAGGAGGAAAGAAAGAAGGGAAAAGGAAAAAGACATACATTTATAAGTAGGTGTACATAAGATAGTTAAAACGACTATATTACTAAATGCGTTAGCTATTGAAAAAGAATAGTTGATACTCATATGATTAGATCAACTTTACAAGTCTATATCTGTTAATCTGAACAACCCCTTTGAAGGTAATGATATGCAATATTACAACTACTGTCAAATTCCAACCACCTTTGTAAACCTATAATGTTATCATATCAGATCTGCTGTTGTTGTTTGTTTGTCTCTTTTGCTTTTTGTTTCTCTTTTCTGTGTCCATTTTCTCTTAAATAAAAATTTTTAAAAAGTAGCAAATATAATAGTGGTTACTATAGGCTGAGAAATGGTAGTGGGATTGGGAGGGCAGGGAGAAAAAATGACTAGTGAGTATGAGGGTATAGTAGGACAGGAGGAGTAACTCCTAATATTCTATAACAGTAAGGTAATTAAGGCTGACAACACTCAATTGTATGTTTCTATATAGCCACTAGAGAGAATTTTGAGTGTTTCCAGAATCAATAATTGAAAAATGTTTAAGGCAATAAATAAGTCAATTGCCCTGATCTGATCATTACACACTCTATACAGGTGTCAAACTATTACAATACGCTCCATGTAAACAGATATTATGAGTCAACTAAAATTCTAAATTTTTTAAATACAAAAATTTAAACAGAAAAAATATTCCCATATAATGCCAAGATATATAGCATAGAAGTTCAAAGAAGAGATCAATGTGAATTAGAAGACATTACTTGGGAGTAACAAAGCCCTGATGTGTTAACAAGTTTAATTTTAGTTAGTAAATGTTTATCATAGTATCTTAGCTTATTTTGTACTACTGTAACACAATATCAGAAATCAGGTACTTTTAAACAAAAGTGTTCTGGAGGTCTGAGTATGACATCAGCATGGGCTTCTTTAGAAGGCCTCATGATAATTCAGTTCATGGAGAAAATGACAAGGGTTAACCAACACATGCAGAAGAACACATGTGCAAGACCGTGAGGGAGATACCAGGCTCACGTAGTAATGTCCCACCTAACCATAAACTCACCCAGTTTCACCACTGCATGAAAGGCAAAAGTTTCCAACACCCTCTCAATGCTGCCACATTGGAAATCACACCTCAAGACAAGTTTTGGCAGAGACAAACCATGTTCAAACCTTTAGGATTTTTGGTCATAGGTCAGACAGTAAAATTAAACAAATGAATGAATAAACAAATAAATCACTTCAAGGATTAACCAAATTCAAATTACAGGAATTGAAAAATGTAAGGAATATAGTTCAGTTTCTAAGTAATGAAAGAAAGAGAAGTCTGGTTCAAAAGATGAATTGGGATGTAACTAAAAACCTTCTCACCTCTCAGCTTCCAGACATACTTCTTGGTTGACCAGAAGCCCAAGAATGTTAGTCCAGGTAACAAGTAGAACTGGACAAAATGATGGTTGATTCTCCAATATATCAAGGAGCTTTCACTGTTTCAGTCTTCTTTCAACTACACATAAACCAAAAGTCCCGGTTTCAGATGGTGTTCAGGACCAGAAACAGAAAATCTCAGACAGTGAAAGGAGTTTGTCAAAGCTAGAGCCCAAAGAGATGCTGATACTATTGGGAGAAATATTGGGCCTAAAACTATTGTAACCATTTCCTTCTGGTCAAATGTAATAAAAAGTCAGCATGCATGAGTACTTCTTGAGCTCACATGCACACATGTCATTTGTAATAAAGAATATTTCTAAAACTAAAAGTGAAGAAGTATGAACTTTAGCTCCCTTTTCCAAAAAAAGAAAAATGAAAAAGTTGCCTTTGCAAAGTTTTTTTATTACTTTAAACTCAAGACCTTTAAATTTCTAAATCATCTTTTATGAAATAAGAAAGTTTATATCTTTAATTACTTCACTGACACATTGCTAAAATAAGGCATTGCACATATTTATTCAAATTGAATTCAATCACCACCTGCCAAAACAAGGTGAGCAATGCTATGTCATCTAGAAAATTACAAAAACTTTTTTTAAAAATGACTAGGTTTTATCAAAGGCAACCCTTTTGGATAGACCAATTTTTTCCCACTTTTCTATAAGAGCTCTCATCTACCAGGCATTTCATATAAAACCAGTCACAAGTATTCTCAGATATTATTAGTAGAATTTATTGAGCCTACCATATGTCAAGTACTGTACAAAGTGTTTGGAGGGCAATGGAGAGTGTTCTATTCTATACCTGTGTTATTTAGGGTTCTCCCATGATGTAGAATCAGTAGGATGTGTTCAGAGAGAGAGAGAGAGAGAGAGAGAGAGAGAGAGAGAGAGAGATGTAAAGAATTGCTCATAGGATTTTGAGGTCAGTAAGTCAGAATCTGGAGAGCAGCCCCCAGTCTAAGTGTCCTGGGGGAGCCAACACTGCAGTTCAAATGAATGGGTCTGCAGCAGATTCCCATTGTGCCAGCCACAGCGCCCTTCACTCCACTCAGCCTCCAAGTGAATGCCAATCATTTTTAGAATGCTATCTTCTTAGCTCAAAGTCCATTAACGTAAGTGTCAACTTCATTGAAAAAAAATTTTATGGAAATATCTAAAACAATGTTTGACCAAATAGGTGGCCACTATGGCCCAAACAAGAGGACAAGGAAAATTAAGCATCACAAGGACATGCAGTCAGACAAGAAAACAGAGACACAGGTAGTTGCTTAAATAGCATCATGAGCTAGTGAAGTTTCAGGGCCAAAACTCAAACCAAGTCTTACTTGTTTGGAAATTGAGTCTAGACCACCATGCTAGAGGACAGGATGATTACAAGTTTGCCATATTAATTGGGAAAATTGTATATTTTCAGATAGAAAAACGGCATTGCCAAGGCACAGAGGATTACAAAGTCCTGGATAGTCCAGGAAATGCTGTCACCTCAAGCAGCATGATCATAAATTTCTTACTTCCAAGTTATTATATGGTTTTTAATTAGTTACTCTGTATTGACTTGGTTTCTAGTTATTTAAACCAATGCTTTTTTTAATGGTACTACGAACTGAACCAAGGAAATCCCACCAAGCTACTTTCTGAATCTATCTGTCCGTCTCTCTGTATCTCTCTGCCTCTGTCTGCCTGTCTGCTTGTCTGCCTGTCTCTCATTTTGACACAGAGACTCTCTAAATCACTAAATTGCTGATCTTGAACTTGCAATCTTCTTGCTGTGGTGCGTCCTCAGGAAAAATGGGGAAGAAAATTGCAACTATCTGTCATACCAAGTAGACTTGCTTCCACTTTGAAGAAACCAAGATGGTGAGATGAGTTATGAGGCTCAGGCACTGTGGTTTCTGCATATAAATTGCAACTGCTGGTTCCTGAATCCGTAACACCACTTCCATGGTGACAATCCAGTCCATTGTCAGAGATGGAAGAGATGAAAAGACCACAGAAGGTCCACCATTGGAGACATTCATAGCCTGTGATCAATTGGTTAATTCTTATGTTTGTGAAAGGAAGAAAGGTGGCAAGGTCACTTACTTCCAAAATTAGAGATAATATTTTCATTTCATTAGAGTTGTGATGGAGCTAAAACATCGAATGAGAAGGATTGAAAAACCAGACTAAAATATTCTGTTATGTCCTGACAGACCTTGGAATACATTTTAACTAATAAAGTCCGTATAGTAAATCTGTTTTGAAGGAGAGACATTAGAAATTACTCCACAGTACAAGTGAGTATATTTACCTTAAATTAAACAAAGTGAAAGAAACTAAGGTAATTCAGACCCCTGATGTTCTCCTGCCTCTCCAAGACAAGGGATAAAAATCTCTTCATACTACATCATCTGAGATCATTATATTTTTAAAAAATAACAAGAATTTATGAAAATTCATGCTTTTGTCTATATTAACTGTCATTCCTTAGATCATCAAATTTTCCTTTATGAGATCAGTTCCCCTACTAACTTTAAAAAATGGGAAGGAGTAAGTGATCATAAAATTTCATGTTGGTCAAAAATATATGTGGTTTGCATGAAAAGGACATACCCAGGAGCTGAACTATATAGTCCAAACATTCTTCTCAGATGATAAAATCTTCTAACATGTCCATTGAGATTTCCTCTTTTCTTTCTTTTAAATTTTGTTGGGCACTGAGCCTACAAAGATACCAATGTGGAAGCATGAGACTCAGTCAACTGCTGGTAAATGTGGCTCCCTCCAGAATCCAGAGCTGTCAGGTGAGATTTCATCTTCTGGTGCCTATCCACATAACAACAAGATTCACGACACTTAAAAGAAAGAGCACTCAAATATTCATATCCTCATTCTGTTTAAAGCAGTATTCATTAAATCATTAATTTATTGAGATACATTAATATTTTCATTCTTTTTATACACAAAGGCCTAAGATTGCAGTCTATGTGAAGTAAGGTCTATGGTGTAGCTATTTCCAGTGCATAATAGTTCACTGCCCATCACCTAACTATTATATGTCAGATACGCTAATTGCTTCCTTGAATCTGTTGTACAAAATGTGCTCTCTGCTTGAACAACCATTCTTTAGTCAAATACAGCATGCACATGTGTTCTTTCTGTCCTAGCTTTTGGCAGCTTAATTGCAACACTGTCAAAAAGATCACAGCAAATATCTATTAATTTCTTATCATTCTCATTCAAACCTGTCTTGCAGCAGTGTAGTTGAATTTGTAAAGCAGGAGTCTGTAAAATGTATATTTTTATTGTATGAATATTGAATATTCTGTGTAATGTTTGTTTTTCTTAAAGTGAAAAACAAGAGCACACTGTGACATTTAAGCTTTCATAAATATTGAGACTATTTTAATTATGAATAAAATACTCATTGTTAAGTTAGATGGCAACATGTTTGCCCCATGAGTTCTGAATAAGTATAGATATTTACTTCATGAAAATATTTTTTACTAAATGCAATGTATGACAGAAATCCAAAGAGTTATTTACAGTTAAACTGCATATTTATATTTTATATTCTATAATTATATTATGGAACACTTTAAACATCAGAAAATTTTCAATTACAGATTTCTTACATCTCCTTTCACTTTATTAGGCTTTAAATAGGCCAGTAAAAAAGAAGTGGCAATACCCAGGTCAAGTGGAACGGTGTAGCAGCCGTGAGTAGAGATTGTAGCTCATAGTAAAATTGAGGAGATTATGTATCTAATTGATCTACCCCAGGCTCTACTTAATTAGAAGAAGCAGGCTTTCTTTTTCTGTTGAGAGCTTCTCTAGTGGACAGTATCCTCAACAGTGCGTATAACCTTGGATCATTTTAGTCAAAGCTTAGAAATAGGCTTAACATGACAGCAATAATACCTACCTTTGAAGATGAGCTTCATCTACATGGAACAGTTATAATAGAACTCAGAAATAGCTCTAGGTAAATCCATGAGAATTTTTCACTCTTATTTAAAGCAGTCCTGAAGTAGGGAGTCTAGGACTGTATGCCTGGACAACATGGTCTCTGCATGTTCCCAGATGTTTGCTGCAACCCTGGTCATGATTCAAGTATTCCATCAGGAAAGAAGGCAAGAAACCGAAAAGCAACCCCTTGATAATTTCTGAATAGTTAGCATTTGCACATTTGCGTGCAAACCATTATAGTGTTCTGTGATTTTAAATCATTATTTAAACTATACAAAATATTTATGATTATGCCATTACTCCTTACATTATATTCTATTTATATACCAAAAGTTCCTTTCTAGCTTTCAGATAAGCTTTATCATTTAGCTCTTTTGTTTTCTCTAATTACTTCTGACTGATTTATTTTAAAAGCCTGAAGACATGCTTCATATAATTGCATTTCTGAAAATATTTCCCATTCTTAATTTATTTCTTTCATTTATTTCAGTATAATTCCATTCCCAGGCTATGCATAGTTTCTTCTGTATAGTATTTAACCATTCTGTATCTCCTTTTTCTACCTTTCTCTATATGCACACACGTGGTAATGATAGTACTGACACCTCCCTAATAGGAACACTGCAAAATGTTAATTAATGTGTGATATTCATCAGTGCAGTTGACACATCATATTATTATTCTAAAATAGTATGGGAATAAGTAGGAATATGTTCAGCAACAAGTGATCTACTTGGTTGTCATTTATACTCCTTATAATGCAATTTTATTTTAAAATTAGTTACTTATCATTTCCATTATAGATAAATAGCAAATAATAGATGGCATGATTCTTTTCTTTTTCTTTTTACGGTACCAGGGATCAAACTCCCAACCTTGTACCTGCCAGGTAGGCGCTTAAGCCACTGAACTAAACTCCTGGCCCCATTTTTTTTTTTGAGACAGGGTCACACTATGTAGTTCAGGCTGGCCTTGCTCACCTTGTTAGATGGCATGATTTTAAGCAGTCCCCAAAACTAGAAAATTTGAAGTATTGCAAGGGCATATATTTTTGCTTATTCTGTTGACTATTGTATCTCTCGTACCTAGAAGAGTCCCTGCCACAGAGTAGGGACTCAATAAACATTGACTTATCACTGTGCACATGAAGTATTGCAATAAACTTTTGTTTTGAATTCTCAACTTTTAAAGTCAGCAATTATGCACAGGAGCTGTGGTTTGTGCTGCAAGACAGAACATAAGGACGCAGAGCTTTCACAACATAAAAGTGAAGCATGACAGACAAAAAGTAGGAAGGAAAACAGAAAAGGAAACTGTCATAAAACCCAAGCTCAAAAAATTATTCATATTTTATATAAAGTTGCAGCAAGAGTGCAGCATACTGATTAAACGCAAAAATAGAGGCACGATGACTATTTAAAATTACTGCAGTAGCTGAAAGAAGAGCAATAACATAACAAGAATTTGCAGGAGGGAAAGAGGAGTCATGTTGGTAAAGTAAATTCTCCTCCTGCTGACACATAGTGGGAATTGCCTATAGAGTGGACAAACAGAATTAAAAGTATGAGTATGCTATGGTTCCTATCTAGATGTCCTCTACAAACTTCTCACACTCATAGACAGGGCTTTTGCATGGTGATTGAATTAAGGGGGCTTATAACTGACTTGCTGTTAGAGGTGGAACCTGGCTAGAGGTAGGTCACTGGCAGTATGAACTGTAAGAGCATCTCTCCCTCCTATTCTTTCCCTCTCGCTTTGCCTTCAGGACTCCATGACATGAGCAGCTTTCTTCTGTCAGTCTCCTCCACCATGTCTTTCTGTCATGGAGTCAGCCAACCATGGAGCCAAATAAACTTCTCCTTTAAACTGTGAGTATTACGTATTGTATCTCAGCAATAAAGAAGGGACTATCACAGATTTTGGTACTGGGAGAAGTGGGGTTGTTGCCAGAACTGTATCAGACCCTGTGGTTTAGAAGCCTTTGGAAATGGTTCATGGGTGGGAGTTTGGAAAGATTTGGAAATAGTGGCTACAAAAGTCCTAGGATACCAAGCCAAGCTTTATGGGAGATTCTGGTCAGAGTTCAGAGGAGCAGAAAATGTCTGCCAGAGTTCTGGCAGAAAATTTTTTTACGTGAGATTTTGAGAGAGACTAAGATGAAGGATTGTAGGCTTAGTAATCTGGTGGGGAAATTTTCAAGAAAGTCTAACATTGAGGCTGTGACATAGGTACAACGGAGGTTTTTAGCTAGCCTTACAATGAGAATCAAGAGCAAAAGAGTGATTTTGAAAGTTTGAGTTTTACCATAATGAAGGCTCTTGTAAAGTTAAGGGCTGTAAAGTTTTGGCTCAGGACAGCTCTGTTGCTTAAAAAAATACCATTAAAAATAACTCAGGTACCATTATATAAGGACAATAGGAAAGATACCTTGTGGACATCCTGGGACTCAGCAAGACCTCATCTTTTGAAGGCTCAAAGTGAAAGAATTTGCTTTGAGGAGAGACTGGAAAAGATCAGAGTTCGGTTTGAGGAGAGGCTAGAAAAGAGTTTGCTTTGAGGAGCGGTTGGAAAAGGTCCACCCAGGTAATAGATTCTCCAAGATTGGGTGCTCAGTGATCAGCCATCCATGCACTTGGAGTCCTCTGCAGCCATGATTCAGTAGTACAGGCTACTGCTTGAGGTGGCAGGAGAACTTGACATCATACATATTGTACTAGTTTTGTAGGCATGCAGAATGTAAGAGTTATACAGTCAGGCAGGCTTCCACCCTGATTTCATAGGAAGGCCTGGGAGCCCAGGCAATGTGCCCTGAAAGGACAATGCATAACACTGTAAGAATGAAGCCCCAAGTGTAGTGAAGACCCCTGGATGTTAGAGAAGCCAAAAACATGGAACATCTAAGGAAAGCAATAGACAGTGAGCAAAGCCATCCTAAGCTAGAGGCTATAACAGCTACAATCTATAATGTGACGGGGGCAGGACCACCCAAGCCATTTAGAGTTCACATCTTTTTCCCAGGTGCTAGACACATCTTTGTCCCAACTACAGGATTCAGTGTTTGCCCTGCTTGGATTCAATCTTGATTTGTTTCCATTGGCTTCTGTCTCCCTACTCCTCCCTTTGAAATATTCTATTATATGTCAGCAATATTAACTTTCTTATTGATTTTGCAGGGTCTCACAGCTAGGAGTTTTAAGTCTTAGAGGAAACTTGAACTTTCAGAACTGCTGAAACTGTTATGACTTTGGCGACCTTTAGAGATAGACTAGAGGCATTTTGCATATGAGCATGAGTCTTTTTGAGGGTGGGGTAATGTTATGGTTTATGTGTCCCCCAAGAGTCACATGCACCCATAGGCAGAGTTTTGGAAGGTAACTGAATTATGGGGATGCAACAGCAGACATGCTGTTGGGAGGTGGCCTGGTTAGAGGCAGGACCCCGGGCATGTGACTTAGAAGGACATATCACGCTCCAAGTTCCTTTCTTTTGTCTGTTTCCTAGTCTCCATCAGTCTCTTCCACCATGACTTTGTGACTTGGAGCCAACCAACTATAGACTAAATTTGTGATCCAAAATAAACCTTTCACCCTTTAATTTGTGTATGTTGGGTATTTTGTCCCAGTGATAAGAAAGTGACAAAAAGTATATTATGTCAACTTCACCACTGGGCTATATATGTATGACTAAGAACGTGGAGGTATATTATCATGCATCAGAATCCTTATGGCTTTGTAGGAGTCACAACCTATGGACTAGATGAAGATTTGATGAAACTACACTCCTCATTTTGTAAGTATCTGAGGATATCAGTGAAAACTTTCTGTCACTACCTCTAGGATATTTTTATTTATGTTGACCTGGGAAAGTGAGCTAAGTTTCAAAGGCTTATATTTGGCCATTATTAGACTAGCTCTTACTGTACAGGTTGAGAAACTAATGAGAGTGTTCTGCTGATGTCCAAGTGTATCTATTTCTACCATAAGCTTGGGAGTCATAGAAATAACCACAAGGGCATACTGGTAGTTTTTTTAAACCACTGTGAGCTGGATCTCATTTATAACCTGAACTCTGAGTGCTCTCACTCTGCTAGGAAGACCTAAAAGTCACTTGTTTCCAAAGCATAACGATCAAATTAGTCTCTAATTCACCAGCAGGCACTGACAGGAATACTGAGCCTGATCATCATGATCTAAGGCTGATATTACCTATAGAGATAGATAGGAGTATTTTGAACATTCAGGAAATCCACTTGTATGTCTCTTACATAACTTTCATTACAGTTTTAATGGAACAGGGTCAATTTGAGTAATCGTAGGCTAATAGTGGCAAGCAGAAGACAAAACCCTCAAGAGTGAGAATTTGCAGCACCACCCAAGGTCAGTCAAATAATAGATGAAGAACTTCTCTTGCTTCCGAGATAGCAACTCACCAGTCATAGAGAAGTCTGGCTTTCTTGCCTCTGCAGAAACCAAATCTGTGGTAAAATCTACCAGGCCAAACTTTGTCTCCAGCACAGTTCATTCTTGAATTGTCTGTTTGTCCAGTTACATCTGTAATCCTTCACTTTTTCTGCAGAAAGCAATCTCAACGTCTCAGGATCTGCTTCCGTAAATTCTGATCTAATGTGAGTGTCTCCTTTTGTTTTTATTTGGGGGGAGTTTTTTTTTTATATCAAGAAGGAAAACCACAGTATAATCAGCTAAATTTGGGTTGTAATTTTTTATTCGTTTCATTGCTGCAGGGCTTTTTTCTTTTCTTCCTTCATTTTTACTCTGAGAAATTGGGGAGTACAACATAAACTATATCTATCTATATATTTATATATTTCTTTATATATCTATATCTATCTTTCTATATACATATATGTATAAATTTGGATGCCAATTTACAGATAGATTAAATTTAGTATACCTACATACCAAACTATTGGTTAAATTTTGTTCTTTTCATGAAAAATTTTAATAACATGGGCACTTTCCTCCTCCCATTGGTCCTCTCTAATGTAAAAGAAATGTATAGAATAAGATGTTAAGAGTTGTGAGATTTAAAAAAAATTTAAATCTGGGCAGAAATAACAATGGCTCTTTGGACAATATGTGAGATTTTTTCCTTACATTTTCTAAGCCATCACAATATTTAATGTGTTATTTATTAAATAATGTATTTAGTAATTCTTATTTTTGCTAGTTTTTCTCCATATCATATATATTCTGTGCCCATTCCCTCTGACCAGTTTTTCTTGCAACATTTTAATTGATAAAAATGATGTAAAATGTTTCTCTAATAATGTTGTCTATGATTCTTTTCATAAAATATGTACTTTTATAGATACTATATATTTTTTGATATAGTACTTAGAAACAAAGTATTGTGACCTCTCCTCTTCCTTAAAGGTTTTTTACATTTGCTTTTAAGAACTGAGTATCTACTCATTAGCTAAGATTCGTCTCAAACATCCCTTCCCTGAGAAGAATTTCCCAACCCTACACCTAACATTACAGTAGTTATGTACTTCATCGTGTGTAGAACTACACCTTTTTCTACAAACCTTTTTTGTAACACTTATAAACTACATTATAACTTTTTATTATTCTGCTTATCTCCTTTGCAGTAGCTGTTCTCCAAGATGCCCCCAATGGATTCTTGCCTCCTGCTACTAAAGTCTTTGTGTAGTTCTGTCCTACAGTGAATGCAGCTGATACATAAGACCAACAGGGTAGCATAGAAATAACTGTGTGACCCCTGGGGCTAGACTGAAAAATAGATTGTGATGTTCACCATAATCTCTGCTATCACTCACTATATAGGAAGCAAGTTTCTATTTTGTGAAGACAATCAATTGTACAGGAAAGGGCATGTGGCAATAAACCATAGCCTCCTTATCACCATCAGCATGACTTGCTGGCCATGTGTGTGACACATACTGGATGCAAGTGGATTATCCAACCACAGCCAAACCTTCAGATGACAGTGACATTGGTGGACAAGATGCCTGTAGCCTCATCCACACTCAAATTCCAGACCCACTGGAATATCAGTGCTTTCAGCTTTCAGTAATCAGCTGTGCCACAAAATTGATACATATTTTGATCCCTCTAATAGGGTCCTGTTATTTAAAAAAATGCTGAAAATGTAAAAGTGGCTTTGGAACCAGGCAGTGAGTAAAAGTTGGAAGAACTTTGAGGAAAGGGCTGGTAAACAGCTGAAGAGCATTGGAGAAATTGTTTACACATGTCCAGTGGTTTTTCAGGATGTTATGAGTAAGGGCTTAAAGAAATGTGAAGAAAGTATTATTGGGAAGTGAAGGAGAGGATTTTTTTAATAGAGCAGAAACTTAGGAAACCATTACCTTTCTATTATGTGATAGGTAAAAAATAACAACACACAATCTACTAACCATTGTTACTTTCCCACAATCTTATTTTGAAATACTGTGTCTTTGTTTTTATTGATCTTTTTCTTTAAAAAAGTTTTTAAAAATGTGCCCAAATGAATGGGATATTTTAGAGAAATAGATTACCAAGCAAAGTATTGGAGGTATCACATAATTTCTTTTTGTCACCACAGTAAAATATGAGAGAGATAAGATAAAGACAGTGCTGCCAAAACACAGAAACCTTAAGGAAATAATCATGAAATTTCCTAATCTCTCCAAATGGCACATGATGATAAAATTAATAAACATCTTTCAGGAAAAGAGCAAATCCAGGATAGTAGCAGGAAAATTTGGTCCAAGGTATAGTCCAACCTTCACTGAACTGTGATATGAGCAAAAAATAAATCTTTATGTTCACTGAAATTTTGAGTTTTTCATCATGATTTCAATACAATAGCCTGATGTATTCTGAGGAATACAGTAAGCAAAGCCAGCAAAGATTGCAAAGGATAGATGGTACCTGAGGTTCTTCAGCAAGGAGCATGTCAAAGTCATCCTCAGGCACTTCCTCAAAGTCCTCACATCTACTTCTTCCCACACCCTGCTTTCAAGAATTTATTTTTAATGTGAGTAAAGAATAAATACCTGTACTAAAAGGACAAGGAAGTAATTGGATAACTGGAATTATATTATATCCTGAATTGCTTAAATTTTCCATAAGGCATTGCTTTACAACTTGGAGCCAGGAGCCTAATGGTTAAGAGAAGCTAAGTGTGCATGCTTTGAAGCCAGGCCACCTAAGTACAAATCCAGCCTCATTAGACAATTTGTCTTTCTGTGACTCCAAAAAATAGTAACTACCTCCTGAGCTGGTGGTGAGATTTAAACCTATTAATATACAAAGCCTACTTAGGACAAAAAGCTAGACTAAGATTTCTGCACACAAAATTTCGAAGACAACAGGGTTTAGTGATTAGCAGCATAGTTCCAGGAAGCTTGAATACTGGCTCTACTGCCTCTTTATTCTGTGACTTTTCATTTAACTTTTGTATGTTTCCGCTTCCTCTTTTGTAAAATAAACGTAATAGAATTTCTTACCACATAATTTTGTTAGCAGAATTACATTTGTTAATATTTGTAAGTTAAACAAATTAATTTGTAATTAAAGAAATTAATTTTGTGAAGTGCCTGGTTATAATAATAGGAAACTGAGTTTTATATATTTGAGATCAACATTTAAGACTCATGGAGACTACATTTTCATATACAGCAACTGTTCTTTGCCACTTTTTTTTGTCTTAGAAATAAGGCTTACTGAAAATTCTGCCTCCCACCACAATTCCTATTAGATAATCTCATTTTTTAAAATCTGCAATTGAATTCTATATTAATGGAAGATAAGCACTTCTCTTTCTAGTTACCTGAAAGTTTTTGACAGATCACTGATGGACACCTGAGTGATACCATTCTTTATGACATACCAATCAGTTACTCCAACCTCTCCTCACTTTGAAAATTTCTGTGTTCTATTTTGAGTTTTGGCAATTTCTTCTGTCTCTGAATTGCTTGACTTGTGACAGGCAATCTTCTACACACAATGAAACTTTGCATTTCAATGCTGTACCATAATGCAATCCTTTCAAAGACTGTTTAAGCAAAAATTAAGAATCCAGAATTAACCTAAAATTCTGTTGCCCATGGAGTTATCAGTGTAAGTATCTCAGCTGAAGTGACAATCAAATGAACAGGAGCCTCTGTAAAAAGCTGAACTTCCACATGCAAAAGACAATGAAAATTCCTTGCTCCAGTGGCCAAGAATTTTTTTTTACATCTGTAAGATACATCCCTATTTTAATAAGCAAGGAGAGAAAAATGTGCAATTTATAAGAAAGAAGAAAAAATATTTAATGCCTTGCACAGACCCTGTATTACTTATTTTACATATTTTACATTAATTCATCATGATCTGAAAGACAGTTTTTCTCTTTATCAAGCTGAAAAAAATATAACCTCAAAAAGAAAAATCAATCCAGAGTCAGAGTTTCCCACTCTAAACTCGGCAGCACAGGGTTTGAATCTAGGTATGTCAAAATAAAACCAATCCTCATTTCATATCATTCCATTCCTAAACTATCAAAATAATATATGCTATTACATGGAAGCTGATTAATTCATTAAATAAAACCTTCTTGTACTGCTAACTCAACTCGCATATCATGATTTTAAAGAAGATATCAAAATTTATTATTTCAGAAGCACTTCAGTGATCTAAACATAAATATACCTCCCATTCCCCTCCTTCAATGGATTTTCTTAAATGTTCATGAAAATCACCTATTTTTGGTCTAAGTTACTCTACTTTGTTTTCTTGTAGTCGAGGTACTCTAGTTTACCTCTACAAAAATATTCTTTAGTAAAATCTTATAATTATATTAGTATTTTGTTTCCCTGTTGGCAATCAGAATATTTCACCAGTTCATACACATGTCTCTTGGAGTAAGGCTTTCTGGCTGATTATTTCTCCTTCATTAATGACCTTGAGAAACAAACTCCTAGAAGCAGGTCTGGAAACAAGGTTGAAATTACCCTTTCTCAGGGAAATTTACACCATTCAAGTTTCCATTTGGCAGGTTCTATCCAGTGTATCTCTCTTTCTGCTCCAAGGGGAAGACACTAACCCACTACACAGTCTCGCCAGTGGAAAAGGCACCGACTACAATCTGCACACCAAACCTTGTTTACCCCCAGTTTTCCTGATCATTTCATCACTGGGTTTTCAGATCCTTTATCTTATATTTTGGTGGACAGTGGTATGTAAACCTGAATTGAAACTCTCTGTATATACTCATTTTGCTGTGTATCTTCCTTGTACACTTTAGGTATTTCCTTTTATTTATTTATTTATTTTATTTATTTATTTTTAATTATTATTATTTTTTTTTTTTTGGCGGCACCAGGGATTGAACTCACAACTCGTGCCTGTCAGACAGGCGCTTAAGTCACTAAGCCAAACTCCCGGCCCTGGTTTTTTGAGGCAGGGTCGCACTGTGTAGCTCAGGCCAGCCTTGTGCTCGCGCTGTAGCCCAAGCCGGCCTCGAACTCACAAAGCTCCTCCTACCTCAGCCTCCTGAGTGCTGGGATTAAAGGCGTGTGCCACCACTCCCAGCCGGTATTTCCTTTTAATGCATGTGATTAAGCTTCTGTTTGTCTTTCTCTTGGGAGCCTGGTTTTTTGTTAGAGGAGTCCATCTCAGATAAGAACTATGAGAACTAGTGGGAAAAAAATCTATTTTTTCTTCTCAATACTCTCCCCTTTTAAAGATATCATTAATTGCTCATTTTTCTTCTTTCATTTTTTTCACATACCAAGATTTTGCCACATTTTAATTATATCTATATGTTGCCCTGAGCAATCACCTGAACATGCACAATAGTGTGCAATGAGCTCAGTGTACTGAGTTTTCCTTGGCCTGCTATTTCCATGACTCTTATTTCCAATTTTTACTCTTTACTAGTGCATGTGTATAATCCATAATGACTACATTCCTCATGGGGTATTGGTACATGGACATAACATACTGTCATATCCTTCCCCTCCCTTCCCTTTCCCCTTCCTCCATCTCTGAATCTTCCTCCAACTGTCAAAAGATCTATCACCTATTTCATACTATCTTTTATTTTGCTGTCTATCGATACAGAAATTACTTTCATTCTTTGATTTTGTCATGTGTCTCAATCTCTTCATCTTTAGTCTCTCATTTTCTAATTAATTGAAATTGTATTAATGAAGATCAGCTTTTTCTCTTCAAAACTTTGTTTACCCTTTTTTCCACTTTAAACATATTCTTTTAAAAACTTTTACTAGTCCATGTTTACAGTGAATAATAATTACATTCGTTGTGGGGAGTTGGCCCATGTATACCATACATCTTAATTCATTTACTTCTCTTTCCTCTTCCCAACCTCCCTTCTCTCTCCATCTTTTGGTGCCCTTTAATGATTTTAGTGAGAATTTGGTTTATTATTTTAAGCTTCATCATATTCTGGCCTCTTGAAAGAAAATAGGACTTCCTTTTCTAGTTATATAGACATGGTTTTTTTTTTCCTGTTTCTATATGAATTTGATATTTCATAGACTCTATAAAATTAATATATTTTCATACTTCTTACATTTAGACACAGTATATCACAGTGTACATTACTCCTTGCATTTGTCCAGTTTATTCACAGCTTCATTCTTTCGTCCTGCTAGATTTTTGAAAGTCTCTTAACTAGACTATTATTTAACCTGTCTACTCAAACATACTTAGTGTTCTGTTCATCTGCCACCTAGAGCTCAAAAAGTTTGAACATCTCTCCTACATGAATCTAGCATTTTACAAAGCATTAGTTTAAGGAATATGTACTAATATGCACAATGATATTTCAAACCTGTATTATGTTGAACATAATATAATGCCAACTGCCATTCGTGGCACCTCACAGATTTCAGCTCCTATCATTGTCATTAGCCAAAGACCACCAGGAACAACCTCTGGTCATAATGAGGAAACAGCTGGTTCCTGCCATGGAGAAAGCGCAAATCACACTTGGGCAGCATGCTGTTCTTCCCCAAGGGTCTTTTTAAAGACCATCTTCTCTCTGACAACTGTGAAAGTATTCAGGCATATATTTAGGTAGCAAATACCAGCTCATTTTTTTCCTTTCTCCTTCATTAATAACCTTGAAATAGAACTAAATGTAACTATTCACTATGATCAGATTTAGCCTCATTCATCACCAAATCTCTTTGGTACAGGAAATTCTGCTGCATCTTTCATTCTTCTAACCACCGTTCTTTTTGATTCCATATTTTACTAAAGGGTTAAGGGAGTCATGTCTATAACTTATCTGGTCAGTTTTCCTTCTTTGTCTCCAATAGGTGGCAGAAAGAAAATGATCTGCTTTGGTGGTAGGTTATCTAAATTCCTGTGAGTTACAAATGATTTCAAGTGAAACCCCTGAGTTAAGTTTTATTTTTTAATTAGTATATGCTAGCAGCACGTAATGATTATATTTATGGCGGGAGTAAATTGTGTGCATATGACATCTTCATTCTTTTTTGTTTCTTCCCTCTTCCTGCTCTGTCCATCTCTTGGTCCCCTTCCTATTTGTAAGAAATCTATTTCTTCTTTTTTCCTTCAATTCTTTCCATCCCCTTTACCTCATTTTCCTTCCCCTTCCTCCATCTCTTATTCCCTTTCCAATTGGAAAAAGATCTCCTTGCTTTCTATTATCTATCTGTACTGTGGAATCTGTACTAGTCTCCAGGATCTAGGAGAGATAATGGATATGACTGGTTAAAGAAAAAGAGTTCTAGAGTCACCATATCTAGCACCATAACCAAAGTGTCACAGCAGCTCCCACAAGTGAACTTTTCATGGTGTTTGCACTTGTGTGGGGTCTACACCAATGCGGGGAATTTCAAACTTGCATGTAAAGATTTGGTAACTGAGTCTGCAAAGATAAACTAACCATAGATAGATCAATTAGAAAAGACATATGTAAGTTTATTAATACAAATATGTGTTTATTAATACAAATATACAAACTATGAAACTCAAACAAGAGCTAAATGATTGAGGCTTAAAAATTCTCCTCATGGGGGAATTAAAGGAAGGGTGTGGACAATTTTAGACTGGGGGTAAATGAATTTTAAAGGAAATGAATGGGCAAAAAGAAAAGGGACTAGAATATAGTTTCTCTAGGCTTTTAATATAGTGTTTGATTTTCAGTCTCATATATGGTGGCTGATTCATCCTGGATGATGCAATTTCAGTATGAGGATTAAAGGTAACATGGAGACCCAGTCTTTAGGCAGATTAGCAAAGTAAGAAAACTTCAGAAGAGAAAGAGGACCAAGGAAGATCAAGAGACAGAATACAAAGGTTAGAGAGACATTGATTCTGAGGTTGTTTTCCCAGCTCAACACACTGAACACCATACTTGGGTGTTTTCTTTCTGTATTCCAAGAATATCATCCTGATCTCTCTTCTCTTATTTTATATAGGCTAAAAAATCTCTTTAGCAAATAGAACTCTTGTTTTCATAATAATAAGTTATGGGGATGTAAAACCTACATATACTAAGCTTGCAACTAGTGTGATTCTGGACAGACACCTAAAAAGAAAAAATTAGGTAGTCTAATACTCTGATACATGTTCTAAACCCAGGAAAACTCCACAGATCATAGGATTGATTTTGCCATTTAAATTACAAGGGAGTTCATCCTACTTGGTGTCCTAGAAGGCTTTGCATTTCATTAAGCAGTGGTGCCCAACCAGACTCATATTAGCAATGCCTATAGACAAGGGATTCCTCCCTCAGCGTCACCACTGGAGCACTTCTTGACAGCATCGCACTTCATTTGCTTTGCTGTTGCTGATGAAAGAGGGACAGAGTATCAAAGCATAAAGCCTCAAACAGGATGGAAATAAGAGAAGTCTGAAGCTTGTAAGGCACTGAGCAATTTTTAACTTATAAATTAAATGAAATATAAGCCCTATAACTCATATGTGCTATTTATAAAAATGAGACTGATTTTTAGCTGTTCGTTGGAGAGTGATTGAAGTCACTTCTTTCATCTCACAAAGATTCCATTTCATTATTTTGAACTCTTATTCTTTAACCATTAATCAAACAATAATATTAATAAATGCATATTTCCTAAAATTTGGACATCACTGCATTCCTACCACACTGAATCCTTACTGACCATCACCTTGGGGACAGAGGCAGGGAGCAGAAGCATGAGTGTCCCCACCAGGATGACCCATCCAGAGCTCACTTCCTGCCAGCCTACTGCAAAATGCCAAGTGCATAGTTCTCTTGAATACAGCCATCAAAAGAAATATGATTATTTAGCACCTGGCTTCCTATAGCAAGAGGCAAAGATATTTCCTTTGAGCTATTTGGTAAAATGTCAAGTGCCTGCAAATGAAGACAAGGCATTGAGATATTTGGAAGACGGAGTTGCATTACAGAATGTTTTATGCTTAATGGGAAGATGGGAATAAAGCAGTCTTGAAATATATGTATTAGGTTAGGACAAGTTGTTCTAATGCCTTTGTAATACCAAAGGGAGAAATGGTGATAATTAAGCAGATGGTTTGAATCAAAGAGCAGGGAGATAATAAACCATCAGGCAAGAACGAGAATGACTTAGTTTTTAGCTTTTTTCTAGGCCAACTCTGTTTTATTCCTCTCCTTGACAATGACATTGGCTCTCCTGCCCTGCTGAGTGAAGGCCCACGGTAGTGAGTCTCTCCAAAATGAAGAACTCTTCAGTAGTTCTATGTCAACTCTTCTGACTTCAAATTTGGATACTTCCATTCTCTTTCTTTTGGTTCAGCTATCTGATTCCTGATTATGTTCAGGCAATGCCAAATCTGGTAACTAGAACTAGTCAATTTTCTTTCCTTCTCCAAGGTACCACAAAGCTGATTATCTTTATCCTCTTATGGACACAAGGATTCCACATCTCAATAGACAACAGCCACTCTGAAACATCTCATAATGTCATTGAGCTGCTTGGTATTATATTATCTTTATTTACATGTTCAAAGCTTTTTGTTTGAGTTCATATTTAGAATTTAGGTTGCAGAGACACTACAATAAGTTAATTTCTGTTATATAAAGTAACAGACTCTAAAAAATCAAAAATAATGAATATGTAGCTACTTATTAGGGAAAATCTTAAACATGTATGATTCAAAAAATATTTAAATTGAAAGAAGAATATTTTATGAAAATTTTGTGGGCTGCTAAACTGAAGGATAGTGCTTATACTACAAATAATTTTCAACATTCAATATTATTAATTTTTTAATATTCAGTACTATTAGTCATGACCAAATGTCCAAAACAAAAACATAAAAATTCAAAATCTACTTTTCTGTTATCGTACTAGTAAGCACAAATTGACTTTGAAATTCTACACTACTGTACTCACTTATTTTGAGTCCTTTTGATTTAAATTAAATATCTAATTGCTAGACAACTTAATCTGTAGGAAATATATAAAGCAAACAGTCATACTCAAAAAGTCAAGTTTTGTTCTGAGCACAAATATTCTGCCTCTTATTGCCACATTATTCAGTCAATATTACCAAACTTCTTGTAAAGGTATAGAAATATCCTATGCAAATAGATGAGACCAGTACTGTCCTGATTGCCTGACAAAGACTTCTTCATCTAATACCTACAGCAACCAAGTATTTTAAAAAGAAATAATATCCATTTTCAGATAAGGAAGTAAAGATTCTGTAAGTGATTTGTTTGTGGTACTGTGTCTTCTGAGTGATGGGATTGCAATTTCCCCCGAGTCTCATGCCAGATGTCACACACTTGATCACAAGTTCTGTTTATTTTCAGTGCACTTTGTCATTTCACAGTGTACACCATCATACACATCTCTTCCTTTTCTATACAACCAGCACAACACATGACTAACAAAATTAGTTAGGTGGACTTTATGAGAATATTTGCATGTTTTCAAAGTCTGATTTCTCCATTTACAAAAATACTTTAAAAATTCAAGAAACTAAGTGCCACACTCCAGGATTGAGTCCTCACTAGCTGCACAGAGGATCCATCTCTGCCCAGCCCAGCATCCCAGTGCAATCCATGAGGGGAATGCCCAACCAGCCTCACAGGACACAGAGGTACTGAGCCCAGCCCAGCCCAGAGCCCCAGAGCTATTAATCAGGGAGCAGCCAGCATAGCTGCAGGGCCTTGGAGAATTTGAGTTCTGCCTATTAGAACACAAGGCTCCATTGTTCAGGGTTGCTACCATGTGGCAGGTTCTAGAGGTGGCAAACTCCACCCAGCCAGGAGCAAGGCCCCGGCACCATAAACTGAGGATGCGCCTGGGCTTGCCCCATGTTCCAGAGGCTTTGAACTCCTCTCAGCTAGACACAAGGTTCTGGTGGTGCCACACCCCGGGTGCACTCCTCCTAGTTGCCTGGATACCAGAGATTCTGAACTCCACCCAGCCAGGCACAAGGCCCCAGTGCACACCCCAGGGGTACATCTCTGCTAACCACCTGGGTTGTGGAGGCTCTGAACTCTACACAGCCAGGTTCTAGGCCCCGGTCACAAGCTCCATGGGTGTGACCCCTGCTAACTGCAGGGAGGATACAAATTTTGTCCAGCCCAGCATTCCAGAGCAACCCAACAAAGCACATTAGGGGAACACATGGGCAGTCTCACAGGCCACAGAACACAAGGATCCAGTGCCATAGTTCGGGGGTGTGCCCCAGCTAGCCACAGGGATATTGGAGGATTGAAGCTCTACCCAGCACAGTGTTCCAGTGCAATCCATCGAGAGCCTGCCTGACCACTCACACAGGTCCCAGAAGAAAATAACAAAATGAAAGAGCAAGATGCAGTCTCAGTCCCCCAGCCCACCGAGAACAAACCCAAGAGACAATGAAATGGAAGACAGTGGGAATCACACAACTGAACTTTCTGAAATGATAGCAACTGAAATAAAGAAACAACTCCATGAAGTTATAGAGGAAATCAGATCAGAAATAATTTCTCAGCTAAAAAATGAAATGACAAACATTATGAAAGAAATGCTGTGTGTATCTAAAGAAGAAAAATACAAGAACATAAGAAAATGATGGAAACTTTGAATAAACACAATAAGAAACAAACAGAATGCATGAAACAGATTCAAAGGGAAATTCAGGAAATTAAAAATTCCATTGAAAGTTGGCAAAACTGCTTGAATGAAGCTGAAGACAGAGTTTCAGACCCTGAAGACAGCATGGAAACTTACAATCATGAAAGAAAAGATCTTTTAAAAATAACGAGGAACCAGGAAACAACAATTCAACAACTGCAAGATGATGACAAGAGAAACAATGTAAGATTAATAGGCATTAAAGAAAAACCAGAGGTCAATACGAATGACCTGCAAAGACTATTTGCAGAAATAATAGCAGAAAATTTTCCAAAAAATGAAAGAGAATCTGATATACAGGAAAGTGAGGCATACAGAACCACAATTAACTATAACCAAAATAAACCTTCACCCAGACATGTATCAATTAGAGTATCAGAAATTTAGCACAAGAATAGAATACTAAAAGCTGTCAGAGAGAAGAAACAGATCACCTATGAAGGAAAGCCTATCAGAATCACAATGGACTTCTCAACACAAACCTTCAAGTCAAGAAGAGCTTGGAGTGAAGTATTTCAAATCCTGGAAAAAAAAACCCTTCAACCCAGATTGATGTATTCTGCAAAACTACCTTTAAAAATTGATGGAGAAATAAGACACTTTCAAGACAAAGAACAACTGAAGAAATTTGTGACCACCAAGTCAACACTACAAAGAGTACTGAAAGGCTCTCTAGAAAGAGAAAAAATAACTACAATCCTAAGAACAACAGGCAAATGAAACCACTAAGCAGGGCAAATAATTAAACAACTAAAGTAGAAAACCAACAACAGAAAGATAGCATGACAGAGATAAGTCAGTACATATTAGTTACATCAATCACTGTAAATGGTCTCAACTCACCAATAAAAAGAAACAGATTGGCAGAGTGGGTTAAGAAACAAAATCCAACAATATGCTATGTACAAGAAACACATTTAACTCAAAAGGCAACTCACAGACTAAAAATCAAAGGATGGAAATCAATACTCTATGCAACAGAAACCCAGAAAAAAGCGGAGGTAGCTATTTTTCTTGCAGACAATGTGAGCTTCAAACTGAGAGTGATCAAAAGAGATAAAAAAGGTCACTACATACTTGTTAGGGGAAAACTTCAAGAGGAAGAGATTACAATCATAAATATATATGCACCAAATATAGTAGCACGCAACTGTGTAAAACAAATCTTAATAGACATGAAAAGTCAAATAAACAATAACACAATTATAATGAAGGACCTTAACACCCCTTTATCATAAAGAGACAGATCAACCAAACACACAATCAGCAAAGAAATAACAGAATTGAGTCAAACTCGTGAACAAATGGACCTAGTAGATGTGTACCAAGTGTTCCACCCAACAACATCAGAATACACATTCTTCTCCACTGTACATGGGTCATTCTCTAAAATAGGTCATATACTAATCGGAAGAATATGCTTAAGTAAATGCAAAGGAACTGAAATAATTCCATGCATGTTATCTGACCATAGTGCAATAAAATTGGAAATGAATGAAAATAAACCCCACAATAACCCCATAAACACATGGAAATTAAATAACACTATTCTAAACATTCAATGGATCACAAAAGGAATTAAAGAAGAAATTAAACAATATGCACAATAGACTGAAGATGCAAATACAAATTACTGGAACCTGTGGAACACAATGAAAGCAATCCTCAGGGCAATATTTATAGCACTAAACTCCCACATCAGAAAAATGGAAAGAACACACATAAACAACCTAATGCTGCACTTCAAACTTCTAGAAAAAGAAGAGCAAGTCAAGCCCAAATCCTGAAGAAAGCAGGAAATTATAAAGATTAGAGCAGAAATTAATGCAATTGAAACTAAGAAAACAATACAAAGAATTAATGAATCGAAGAGTTGGTTCTTTGAAAGAGCAAATAAAATTGATAAGCCCCTAGCCAACCATATTAAAAAGAGGAAAGAAAAAACTCAAATCCATGCAATAAGAAGTGAAAAGGGTGAAATCACTACACACCCTGTGGAAATACAGAAGATCATCAATACCTACTGTGAAAACCTTTGCTTACATAGGTCCAATAACACAGAAGAAATGGACAGATTTCTAGAAACTTATGAATTAACAAAGCTGAATCAAGAAGATGTAAAACTGATAAATAATCCAATTTCAGCAAATGAAATTAAAAAATGTAATTAGAACCTTAACAACAAAGCAAAGCCCAGGTTTTGATGGATTCACAGCTGAATTCTGTAAGAAACTTAGGGAAGACTTAATGTCAACACTCCTCAAACTCCTCAATGAAATTGAAAGGGAAGCAAGCCTCCCTAACTAATTCCTGGAAACAAGTATTACCCTCATACCAAAACCAAAGACCCAACCAAAAAAGAAAATTACAGGCCAATCTCCCTAATGAACACAGATGGAAAAATCCTCAATAAAATACTGGCAAATTGAATATAACAAGTCATCAGAAGGTTGAACACCATGATCAAGTGGGATTCATCCCAGGATTGCAGGGATGGTTCAACATACACAAATCAATAAATGTAATACACCATATCAACAGGGCCAAGGACAAGAATCCCATGATCATCTCAATAGATGCAGAAAAAACTTTTGAAAAATCCAACACCCATTCATGATCAAAACCCTACAGAAAATCGGAATAGATAGTCTCTACATTAAAGCCATATATCATAAACCAACAGCCAACGTCTTACTAAATGGACAAAAACTGAAAACTTTCAACCTAAAATCAGGAACAAGACAAGGATGTCCATTATCACCACTCCTATTCAATATACTTCTGGAAATACTAGCCAGAGCAATTAGATAAGAGAACTAGATAAAGGGAATAAGGATAGGAAAGGAAGAAGTCAACTTATCATTATTGGCAGATGATATGATACTCTACATAGAATGCTCCCAAAAATCCACTGACAGACTTCTAGATGTAATAACCAGATTCAGTAATGTTGTTGGATACAAGGTCAGCACTAAAAAATCAATAGCCTTCTTGTACACAAACAACAAAGTCACTGAGAGAGAAATAAGGGAAAGAACACCCTTCACTATAGCATCCAAAAAATTGAAATACTTAGGAATCAATCTAACAAAGGAAGTAAAAGATCTATACAGTGAAAATTACATTACTCTGAAAAAGGAAATCAAAGAGGATTTCAGAAAATGGAAAGATATTCCTCGTTCATGGATAGGAAGACTAAACATCATGAAAATGGCCATTCTCCCAAAATTGTTATACAGATTTAATGCAATTCCAATCAAAATACCATTAGCATACCTCATAGAGCTAGAGAAATCATCCCTATAATTTATCTGGAACCAGAAGAGACCAAGAATAGCAAAGGCAATTCTGGGCAACAAAGGTAAGGAAGGAGGCATCACAATCCCTGACTTGAAACTGTATTACAAAGCTATTGTGATAATATCAGCATGGTACTGGAATCAAAACACACCCGAAGATCAATGGAATACATTAGAAGATACAGCCACAACTACAGACACACTCAGCCACCTCATCTTGACCAAAGGGGCCAAACATGTACATTGGAAGAAAGATAGCCTCTTAAATAACTGGTGCTGGAAAAACTGGCTTACATATGCTGTCAACTAAAACTAGATCCGTGTCTATCACCATGCACTAAAGTAAAGTGAAAATGGATCAAAGATCTGAATATTAAAACAGAAACACTAAATTTGCAGAAAGACAAACTAGGTAAAAATCTTGATGACATAGGACTATGCAGAGGGTTCATGAACAAAAGTCAAACTGCATGGAAAATACTTCCCAGAATCAACAATTAGGATCTCATCATATTAAGAAGTTTTTGCATGTCCAAGGAAATTCCAACAGAGTGAAAAGGAAACCCATGAATTGAGAAAATATCTTAGCCAACTGTCCCTCAGACAAAGGATTTCCATCTAAAACATATAAAGAATTAAAAAAATCAGGCCCCTAAAATTCAAGGACCTAAACCAAAAATGGGCATCCGAGATAAATACACACTTTGCAGAGAAAGAAATACAAATGGCAAATAAATATATGAAAAAATGTTCATTATCAATGGTCATTGGGAATTTTAAATTAAAACAACACTGAGATTCCATGTCACTCCAGAAAGAATGGCCAAGATCAAGCAATCAACCAATAACAAATGCTGGAGAGGCTCTGGGGAAAAAGGAACTCTTCTCCACTGTTGGTGGGAGTGTAGACTGGTGCAACCACTGTGGAAATCAGTGTGAAGATCCCTGAAAAAGCTAGGATTAGAGATCCCATTCAACCCAGCTATCCCACTTCTGGGCGTTTTCCCAGAAGAATTGAAAACATCATACCACAGTAGTATCTGTGCACCCATGTTTATAGCAACCCACTTTGTAATAGTCAAATCTTGGAAGCAACTCAAGTGCCCATCAATCAAGGAATGGATAAAACAGATGTGGTATTTTTATACAATGGAGTACTACTCAGCTATCAAGAAAGATTGCATTGAGACTTTTATAAGTAAATGGACATGACTTGAGACCATACTCATAAATGAAATATATCAAACTCGCATGTGTAAATACTGTGTTGTCTCCCTAGTGTAAGAAGCTGAAACAGTATATGCAATCCAAAATCTACAATAAATACTATGTAAGGGTAACAAACTGCTCAAAGAGCAAAAGTAATTTGGATAGGGGAAAGGAGGAAAGAAGGAAGGGGAAAGGAAAAAGACATAAATTTGTATATATGTATACATAAGATAGCTAAAATGACTATACTACTAAATGTATTAGTTGTTGAAAAAGAACAGTTAATATTCACATAATTAGATCTATTTTACATGTCTATTTCTGTTAATCTAAACAACCCTTTTGAAGGCAGCAATATGCAATATTGCAACCATTGTCAAATTCCTATCATCTTGTTTTGTAAACCTATAATGTTACTGTTTTCGATTTGTTGTTGTTTGTTTGTCTCTTTTGCTTTTTGTCTTTCTTTTCTGTGTCTTTTTTCTCTTAAATAAAAAAATCAAAAAACCTTTTGTTTGTGAGGCTAGATATTGTATTTTTCAAAGTTATATTTTTATACCTTATTTCAGAGAAAGAAGATAATGTTGAAATTGAGTTCCTTTCTCTGCTGACTCTCAATTATACCTTTATCATAAACCTGTAGGAGTAACTTCGTTTCTAAATGTACTCAAGACTCTTGCTAGAAAGTAAAAGTAGCATTGTTGTCATCAAGAAAAAGAAAACTGTCATCATAAAAGTCAGGAAAAAAATGATACAATAGAAAAAAATGAAAGACATCCCATTACAATGCCACTACATTAACATTCTCTTATTTTAGAATTACTGTTTTTTGAGATATATACTGGTCACCTTCAATAAGGTTACTAATACATGATTCTGTGTCTACAGGGATCACAGCTTGAGATATCAAGGAAGTCCTAGTTACACCAATTCCCTGAATGATGTTTGTCCTGAGGCTTCAGCCTCACAGATTAGCAGGAAATCAACCTAAACAACACTATTCTTTCTCTCTTTCAGCTGTTTCTTAGGGAACCTTTGATGTTGTAGGATCTCACAGATGATCCTTTGTCCTGATGATGAGGGCAATGAATGGTGTGTTGGGTGAACAATGATGTGGAGAAAGAAAGCACTGAAGCATGTACAGCACACTGAACTGAGAGTTTAGAATTGAGACTGTATAGCATAACACAATGGTATTGTCCTTTTAAAAACTGCTAAAACAGGATAGATACAATCAATGCATGTAAAGTTGCTTTAATAGCAAAGACTATGGAAATTATAATGATTAAATAAATGAAAAGACAACAAGAACAATCCCCAGAAGGTAATGCAGAGTTCCCGTGCCTCCAGGTACTCACAGCAGCACAGATTTAAATCGATGGAGAGTGACGGGGCAGTGGATGATGATTCCTCTGAGTAGAAGAGCGCACCTTGCCATCCACATAGGATATGTTATGTTCCCTGCCTCCTTCTACCCAAATATCCCAGACAACTACATTACTTCTGTGAGTCTCCAAAATCAGGTCTGCCTGCTCCCAGGTATAGTTTTTCAGTCAAGAAATATGCCCCGAAACTTCTGGTGAGAATTGTTAACTGTTTGAGTAGCTCAGTTCCAGTACTCTGGACTTCAGACTTTACTGAAGTCTATTCCTCATCCTCTTCTTATATGAAATCCCATATTCCCACAATAACAACACAGCAGACAGAACATACGTTACATGCCTCCCAAAACCTAAAACAAATACTGAACTACACAGAGAGGAAAAGCATTCTGTAAACCAAATAAAGCAAAGCATGCTGCCAGGCATGGTGGCACCTGCTTGTGACAATCCCAGATTCCGACCAGGTTCTGTGAAGGCTGTGAGTTGGTCCCAGCCCAGGCAAGTTAGGGAGAACCTGCTTCAAAATGGAAATTATTTTGAAAAGAGCAGGGGTTGTAGTTCTGTAATAAAGTGCTCCTGGGTTCTAGCCTCAATCCTGGCCAAAAATTAATTAATTAATTAATTAATTAAATAAAACAAAATAAAAAAGGCAAACCACGTCACCCCTCTTTAACAAATGGCTAATTTGATTTCTTAATCTTCATGGCAAATCCCACACATCTGTAAGTGTGACTTTTTTGGAAGATAATTCTCCATGATGTTCTTTCATATCTTGTATTAACTTTTGTTTAGAAAAATCCTATAATGAGGACAGCAGAGCAGACAGATGTGGAAGCAGAGACAAGCATCTCCCATGAAACAGAGGGCAGATTTGTTAACCACTGAGATAATTAAGATAATGTGTACTGAGGCAGAAGTTAGATGAGTTCGCTAGCAGTCCCTTTTAAGAATGAAGGCTTCCTCATCCCCAAGTCCCTCAGCTATGACCCAAGACAGTGTATGCAATGTGTATCTGGACCCAGCATTGCCCCATGGCCTGTGGGGGTCGGGGAAGGGAGCCTATTCAAATAGAAAAAAAAACACACCACTTCCAGTGCTGTGAGTGACAGAGTATCCAGTCTCTGACTCAGGAATCTGCATAATTTGTCATCATTGTGAAACTTGTGGGCTGCAAAACAGTGTGAACTCTTAGGTTCCTTATGGTGCTTAGCCAGTTTTTCACAAACACTGCACTGTTAATATTTGTCTTCTCCAAGTATCATCATGGACCAGTTCTAATTTCATCGCTGTTTCAGTTTGTCACTATTAATCTAGCAGTTTCTCCTCGGATATGCACGGTAACCTTTTCATGTACTACCCAAAGCAATTATGAAAGCATTCATATTACTGACAAATATAAGACACTGCAGACTTATATAGTGTGTTTCTGTTCTAGATCTAAAAATAGCTATTCTTGCCGGGCATGGTGGCACATGCCTTTAATCCCAGCACTTGGGAGACTGAGTCAGAAGGATAGTTGTGAATTCAAGACCAGCCTGGGCTACAAAGTGAGTTCCAGGCCAGCCTGAACTGCTTAGTGAGACCCTGTCTCAAAGAATAGGGCAGGGGATTTGGCTCAGAGGTGTAAGCACCTGCCTGGCAGGCACAAGGTTGTGAGTTCAATCCCCAGTACAAATAAAAAAAAAAGAAAAGAAATAGCTATTCTCCAAGAAGCTTTTATACTAGTTAAAGAAGAATATCAAAGACTAAAATCTGGACACATGACTAGCCATAACAGTGTTGTGACTTAGCAGAAAAGCCTCACTATTTTGTCCAAACCTCAGGAGTTTTTTTTTAAGAGAATAAAACAAAATAGAACAAAACAGAAGAAAGCAGATCAGAACAAAACAATACAAGCAACACAGGATTTCAAAACAAGAGAGCAAGAAATCAACAGTGGCTACCATAACATATCTTGTTTTCTTCAAAATAGTTGTCCAAATCTTCACACACAATGAATTCAAACAAAACACAATAGTATAAAGCCGATAAAAACAAAAGAATGAAAGCGTTATAGGCCTCAAAACCCAACAATAGGAAAATCAACAAGGGCTACAATAATGTCTCTTGTTCTCTTCAAGATAGCTGTCCACAATTTCACACATATTAAAATCAAATAATACAGAACAGACTAAGAACAATCAAAACAAAAGATATAAGCATTACTGTACTTCACAAGATGATAGGAAATCAGCAATGGCTACCATAATGTCTCCTTTTCTTCAAAGCAGCTATTCATACCATCACTCATAATAAAATCAATTCTTGTAAACTCTTTAGGAGAAGTTCTAGCCATGTATAAGCCTATACATGTACATCTATGCTGGAAAGACAGGATTTGAAACACAAAACAAAACACAACAAATTACAAGAAAAGCGAGAAATAAAAGAGACTAATTAACAATACTAAAGAACTCAAAGCAATAACAATACAGGCTTACAAAACAAGGTAGTAGGAACATAACTGAGGCTGTTATTTTGCATAGTTATCTTCAAAAGTTACTCAAATTACCAGACACAGACTTGTAAAATTCATCTAATCCTACAAATGTTAACTGTTTTGTTCCAAGAATTAATAATATTAGTAACACAATCCTCTTAGCTATCTTAAGTGTATATGTACAAATTTATGTCTTTTCTCTTTTCTCTTCCTTCTTTTCTCCTTTTCCCTATCTGATTTATTTTTTCCTCTTTGGGCTCTTTGTTACCCTTCAACAATATTTACTGAAGATTTTGTATCTTATTTACTCTTCCAATTTCTTACACTAGGGAGACAATACGGTATTTACACATGTGAGTTTGATTTATTTCACTTATGAGTATGGTCTCAAGTGGCATCCACTTACTTATAAAAGCCTCATGTGATCCTTCTTTATAGCTGAGTAGTACTCCATTGTATAAAAGTGCCACATCTTTTTTATCCATTTCTCAGTTAATGGGCATTTAGCTTGTTTCCAAGATTTGGCTATTACAAACTGTGCTGCTACAAACATGGGTGCAC